>APFE031262375.1:37811-58245 GCA_000404065.3 Pinus taeda
AATGGTATGCCTTCGTAATACAAGATTTGGTTATAAACATAACCCTTGTAATGCAGAACCAGGTTGGCCACCAAACGCTCCCTTGTATCAAGATAGACCAAGACCCTTGCAAATGGAATTCTTCTAGTCTAAATAAGATTTGTCGTACTCCCAATATCTCTCAAGGTCTTCTCCTATGGGGCAAAAAACATCCTCCAACAATAGTTGAAGGGGATGGCTAGGTAATCTAACCCATATGGGGATTTCCCCTAGCTTCTCTCACTCTAGATCAAACTGGGGAGTCCAACGCTTCAGTAAACCTACAGCCATTTGAATATTCTAGTAGTGCGAGAAGACCCAGCTCACATGCTCCTATATGCTAAACCTTAAGGTGAACCATCCTTTAGACATAGTGAAGACTGGTGAAAGAACATCCAAGGCATGCCTCCATATCTCCTGGTTCCATTTCTTTAGGCAAGAGGGGGAATAGTTCCTATCCCAAATCCTTCGAAGCAAGACCTTATCAGCAGTATCCTTAATATCATCAAATATGATACCATCCCCTAGAACTAGGGCACGATCTCTTTCCTTAACCTTAGTACATTTCATCTTCTAAGATTTATTTGTAGAGCCTACCTCTTTAGCCTATCCAGAATATGCATCTCCAACAAGGGTATGACCACTAGCTGGGACCTCTAAAACTTGTTTTTTGGGATAAGGTAAGTTGTTGTCAAACTCTACTCCATCAATCGATCCTGAAAAATGAGGAACACCTTCTCCTCTCTTAAGGTTTGAAGATACCAGTAGATTCCCAACACCCTTCATCTGATTCAATTTTCCAGTGAGACCATCCTCGACTCTCGTCGACACTATAAAAAATGAATTCACTTGACATGGGGGATCCTTTCCCACCAAAACGACCTATGTAATCTCTCTAACCCAAAAGGCCTCTACTAAATGATAAGGACTACTAAGGTTAATACAAGTCTCGATGAAATTTAAAGCTTCTAATGAAAAATTGATCAAACTGATAAAATGGTCCAAATATTCCACCTATCCCTCCTCTAAGCTCTCAGAGAGCACTGCCTCAGCCTCATGCATATGGTTAGATTCGACCATTCTAGGATCCTGATTAGGGGAAAAATGGATCCCTTCCGCGATATTAGATAAATATTTAAAAATTCCCAGATTGGAAGATATATGTGTCGCATCCATCTCCATCCCAAATTTCTTCTTGGCTATGGTTGGGATGGACCAGGTTCGATCTTCTACTGTGCAACAACAAAACACTTAATCACTAGCCCTCTTGGCAACAACCTGCAAGAAGATCGCAGTCTCACCCAAAGTGACTATGCGAGGATGCAAAACCAGGTTTCTGTAGCATTGAGGGATGATGAAATGTGGTATTTTTGTGTTTTATGATACTTTAACATTCATAAGCTACTTTTCATTCATACATTACTTCGCAAAATTACATTCATCACTTAAAACATATCATATACATCCATAAACTTCACTTTACTGAAACAATATGCAACTGTAATAAATTGCTACACTACAATAGATAGTAAGGAGATAAATACATGAAGACACACATTTTACCATGGTTCATCCTAATGTGGAACTATGTCCACAAGAACTATTGCTTATAATAGAGAATTTGTACAACAAACCGTTCTTATCTTGCACACTCAACTGCAGACTTAGGCCTCTATGAGATCAGTTGCAGAGCCTCTCCCTTCGTCACAACCCACAGATCACAAAGATACAACCATAAAAAATAGATCTAGATCAATTCGATGATGATTCTTCTCTCTTTATTATTCATCCTTATTATATACTATTACATCAAGGGTCCAACATTACAATACCATGGTCCACATAACATGGTATCTGCAAAACAAGTAGCTAAAACCAATACATATTACAAAATAGTATTATTTTACAAAAACGGAAGGGGCTTCGACCCAATCCAAATCCCATACACCAGACAATGTATCTATTGCGCAGTCCACTTTGGCACTCCACTTCTCCACTGCGTGGTCCACTTCGCACTCCACTGCATTATTTACTTCGCACTCCTCTCACCAAAATACAGATTCTTCATCAAAATCTAGGCCAAGTTGGGTTGTGTCCAACAGGCCCTCAACACACACACATATGACTCGTCCTGAGTCACTCAGCTGCGTTGCCTCTGATTTTTGCTGCAATGTTTTTATATGTCTTTGAAATGCTACAATGATTCCATGACCTACTTATCTACATTGTTTGTTTCCTTCAACAATGCCTCTGTTGTGTGTTATGTAGCCTTCTAAACTAATGTTGTCTCCCTTTGTTGAAGCTCTTGAAGCTTTGCATCCATTGTATGTGATGAAAAGAGGGCCTCATCCTATGAAGGTTGTCCTTTCTACCAAAATATGTTCCTCCTTCTTCAACTCCTCAAAGTTTTTCTGAAGGGCCTTACCTTCATTGATTTTCACGAGCCTCTACGACATGGGTAAGGTCTTCGTAGATGCCCGAATATCTTCTAACTTTTGTTTCTTTTGCTTCATTTCCTCCTACAATTTCTGAAGATTTGTATCTTCCTGTAGTGAAGTCCAAATTTGGAAACTTTTATCAAAGAATTTTCCATAGTCTGCCAATGATGCGAAGATGTTGGCGATACTAGTCTTTAGGTCATTCTCCCTTTGATATCTCACTTCTTGTGGTGTATTTGGTTGTAGTTTCATTTTCAAATCACTAATTTGTATCTCATACTTGAATTGCACTATGATAATTTTCTCCTTGTATTCCTTCACCACAAGGCCGAGCTTCGTGACCTTTCCTTCTGTTGGATCTTCCTCTCAGAAATCAAGGTCCGAGATTTCTTTGGAAGTTGCTTCCACTGCCTCCTTTAGCTTCTTGTGCTCCTGTGGTATTTGAACCTTGTCTTGGATAGCCTACTCGAGCTTCTAGAACATTGCCACTCTCTCTTTCTCCACCTCTATATTCAGTTGTAATGTATATTTTTCCTACAACTTTAGTTTGTCTATGATCTCCAAGTGTAGTTTGTGTAACCTTTCCAACGACACTACTATGATATTCATGTTGATGTTCTTCCACTACTTAGCCTTCTATCATAGTTAAGTAGATTCAAACTGTAAGACTCCTGCGGGTATCTATGCTAGCCTCGCTGCAAGTATATGCTCTATCTACCTTTCTGGTCCAACCATTTCTTCTATCTACATGGGCTGTATAATTTTTAGTGCCAAAATTTTGAGCTTTGCAATCCCCTCCTACACACTTGTGAGGAGTGCATCATAGAAATATTCTACTCTGATCCAGGATTCAGCTCTCACCTCCTGAATCCTATCTCCAATCTAGTTGAGGTCCCCATCAGTAAGGACCACAGGTGTGATGTATTTTGTTTTATCTACCTTTTTCTTCTTCTTGTTTTTAGAGGCATCTTCGCCTTCTGCCTTCCTTTTCTCCGTGGCAATTTTTTCTATTTCTACCTTCTCTGTCTCCTTGGTTTACTTATCTCCCTCTAGAGGATCCTTCTAATCCTCATCATGCTGCTCTTATTCCTCTGACTCAAGTTCTTCCTGCTCCTTATCGTTTCCACTAGCTTTGCCATGCTGCAAAGTGTCCAACTCTTCTTCTTTTATTTCACTATCTCATCCTTCTTCCAACAGAGTCATCCATTCTGTGGTCCATTTTTGTATCTTCACCGCAAGATCCTCTTCAGTCATCATATATGGTAAGGCATACCATTTATTCTTCTCATCCTTGCGCACCTGTATGTATACTTTGTGGAAATCCGCTTTGAACTTCGCCATAAAGCTATATTGCTCGTATAATCTTTGCAAGATTCAGGGATGTTGGTTCATGAGCATATGTAAATCCATGTGATAAAGTACAAAAAAATCCTACTTTCTTAGGAACAACACTCTTTGGTGGTAAACCATAGTGAAGCATACCTCGCGGATTCACAGGGTATCTGTAGGTACCTGAGGGAATTGCAACTCCTCTAGTTCTCTCCACACCAACATAGAAATTATTAGAATTAATCAAGCATAATGGAAAGTTGTACCTTTCTCCTGGACTTCGCGACAGTCATCGGAACTATTTGCATAATTATTTGGCTTAGTTATATTGAACCCTATTGGCACATTGTGTAGCTAATGATACCACCGACGTAGGAACTTTGTTTGTGTGACATTTCCTCATAATATTTCCAGAAAATATGTGCATCGGGAAGTGAAATTCTTGGTTGCTGATCAAGTTTATATCATACCCTCTTTTTCTTTTAACCAACCCAGATGTTTTCTTCATATTCTCCGGTATAGCGCGGTCCTGATCCTTTCCTACGAACTACTCTGTGGGGTTTCATCCTTGGTATCACAAACTTGTGATCCTCCAGATCAACATAGGGTCTATGACGATCTTATTCCTCATCCACAATCCTTCATTGTGCACCAAAATGAGAAATTTCCTCACGCATGTTGTGCTCCCTGCACTTCTGCTGAAGCGCAGCAAATTCAACATATTCAACAGTCTTGACTGTGCCAACACATTTTCCCACTGTTGTGGCTCCAACCTCTTCACTTCGTTGTCTAAGTAGTGCACCTATTTCAAGTACCAGTTTGGTGCAAACTAGGGGTACTTCTTTCCATCGTTAAAGTCATAATCAACGAACTTGAGCTGTAGAATTTTCCCTAACACTTCTCCTTTGAAGGGTATTGCTTCTGGAAACAAGGGTGTAAATGTACCATACTTCGCTTCCTTTGATTATTTTACAGACTTGGCATTTGGTTTCCTTGGCAAGATGTATGGTGGTAGGGGTGATAAAAATACTTCATCGCCTTCCTCCACGTATATTTCCTTCACTTCTTGGTCACTTCCTTTTACTTTTTTTGGTTATTGGTGAGGTTTAGTGGGTTTATTATCTTGCTTCTTCTTAGTTCTTTCTTCCTAAGTTGGTTTCTTCCTTGGGGATTTCCTCTATTTCTGTGGTGTTGGTGTTGTAGTTGCTGCTACTGAGGGTGATGCTACTGTGAGCATATTAGTTTATGCAGCGGGCATACTAGTGGCTTCCATGATTCCAGATAGTCTCTTCTCGTGAAAAGTCTACACAATTTCCTCCCAAGAATGCTTAGTTGACATATACAATGAATTCTCTGCAATTTCTTCACACTATCAACCTTCAAGATCTCGATTCAGAAAATTTCTTAATTTGTGCAGGAGGCGGCTATTTATAACAATTAGAAAATTTTAACCCCATCATTAGATTTGATTTTGTCTAGATTGCATACAGATTTTCTCATTAACTGCATATCTATCCTTAGATTTTGCCAATATGTCCTCATAAATGCAACATTTAGAGTATTTTTCACTTTTAACAGCCATATTTTGGTGAACTTCGATGCATTCCACACTTACACACACATCCCGTCTTACGTCACAGCTCCTGCTAACTTCATCATACCTAAGACTATAGAAAAATGCTTCCTACGTCGAAGCTCTCCGCAACATAGTTTATAGTCCAGTGCCCACTTTCAACTGCAGGTGACACTAAGAATTTCTTCCTTTCTTCCTCAGGGTGAAGCTATCGGAGTAGGGTTTTCCTTGTACAACTTCAATCTATTGCCATATACTTTTCCCTGAATCAATTCTCCATTTAACTTCGCTAAATGAACTGCGCCTCCATCAGTAATATACTTGATAATATATGAGCCTAACCAATTCATTTTAAATTTTCCTGGGAACTTCACAAAATTACTGTCATAGAGGAGAACAAGGTCTCCAACCTAGAACTTCTTTTTCTTAATATGCCTATCATGCGAGGCATTTTCTCTTGCTTTTTGTACTTGCTGATGGAATCTTGCTACAAATCTATCTTCTTCCAAAGCAATCGACTGCGACATTCTTTCCATCGTATGTCAGGGTCTTCCATATTTGTAAAGACTACAATCCTTAGGTTGGGGACAATCTATTCCATGGGAATCACAACTTCTTGCCCATTGTTGTTTCTAACTTGTTTTATTATTATTTCAAAGTCACCAAAAACTTTAATATATTTGACATCAAGACTAATGGATTTCTATAGTCCTTGTATCAATTCTTCATATTCAGCAATGTTGTTGGTATAATCGAATTACAATCTCTGGGCAAGCATAGTTTTTTATCCATCAAGTTTTACTAGGGTGCAACCAGCTTCTGCACCATCATTAGATTTTGAGCCATCAAAGTATAGAGTCCAAAACAAATTTTCACGCTTATTTACACTGATACATCTAGATGAATTTGTTTGAGAAAAATTCTCAATTTGAGATGAAATTGAATCAGCTGAAAGGGCGAGTTATGTGCTAGAAAATTACCAAAGAAAGATTGAAGAGAATAATTTCCAAGAATGTTGTTTGTAAAAACTACTGAATATTTCATATGTTTCTCCCTATCAACACAAATTTGATTGGGTTTTCCATTATAGGGAAGCCACATATGTGAACAATCAGTTGCAAAGTAACCATGTAGTTTTTCAAACTAGTCCCTACTTAAAATGAGACCATAGAATTCGGGGATTTCTTCAACCAAGATATCGATTATTTGATAGAATTTTGAATTTGAAGATAATCTAATCAAAAAAAAATTCATTTCAACTCAAACTTTGACTTTTGTCTGATATAATTGGACAATCTAAACAACAAATTTCTGAGGTGAAATATACAATTTGAGATAAACTGAATAAGGCATGATATTGGATGATGCACCAAAATGTACTAAATAGTTGTGAACATTCCTATTAAAAATCTCAAAAGTCAAAAGAAAAGGAGGAGTGTGGGAATTTGATCTATCTCCAATTAAAATTGCATCATATGAATCAATCTTGTCTAAAGGGACATTTGGAGGTTTTCCTTTCCCTTTTGATGATTTTGCAGTGACAACACTAGGTAATGGAAATGTAGGGACTACAATTAATTCTTTAAGTAAAAACATTTTTGTTGTTTTAACTTAATATCCTCATATAGGAAAATATTGGCTTTGACCTTCTTTATGTCTTCCACAATATTATATTCAATGGTATAAAAAACTATCAAGGTCCTAGATGATGAGGGAGATTTGGAAGTAGTTGGAGAAGAATCAAAACATGGAGTAGAATTCTTCTTAACCGTGCTATTTTCTTTAGTAGGAGCAGTGGAAATTTTATTTTTATTTGTTGAAGAAGTATCAGTCAATCCCTTACTTCTAGTATTCACCGGCATATCTTCTTCTTCTTATTTTTTGAAGTAGTTATAATGAAATCCCATAAACGATGAGCTTCATCTATTTCTTCTTCTTGGGCCTCCTCTGCAGATAAAGTTGTTTTCTCTTCATCATCTTCTTCATCGGATTCTGCATTTGATATAATCGAAGGGGGTTGTGATTGTGATGGTTGGTTCCTTTTAAAAGGCCGAAAGTACTTTTTTGAAGACTTAACTACCTATTTTTTTTATATCCAACTTCTCATTAGACATTGTCTTCAGAACCTTTTATAATTCCTCAAGATCATAGGGATCTTTGGGAATATTTTTCCTGGATTCATATTTGAAGGTAAATTTTTTGGTTTTCTTTCTTTCCTCAATAACATGCTTTTTGTCAAGGGCTAGAACTCTCTTTTCCATAGATAGAGCTTCTTTCATATTATCAAGTAGTACTATTTTTTTAGCCCTATCTATGAACATAACAATGTTTGAAGGAACAATACTAATGTGCCATTCAATCTACACATTAGTTCCAGGTTCGGAAGTGGCTGGGATTTTATTTAGAAATTTGTTAAACCTTGAGTTAAAATCCTTAATCTTTTCATTTAGGTTGGCTCTAAGATTTGAAAATTCATTAACCAAAGTAGAATTTGTTTGGTCATCCCCAAAATTTAACGAAAATTGTTCTTCGAACATATCTCCATTTTTTATTGACCAAGTAGGGAGAGAGAAATTCCATGACCCTGCAGATCATTCAAATGTGTAAGGAAAAAGCCTACAAACACAATATTCTTTTCTAACTCCATTTAAATTAATAGCTAACATTAAATTGTGAATATGTTGTTCTATAGGGAGTCCATAATCAGGGTTAAACTTAGGAATCCATCTCTCTGGATGTTTGGGAAGAGGATTCAACGGTGGGGTCATTTGTACTTCCCCTAGGTTATTCCATGGTCTTTGGGCCATTTTTGGAGTACTAGGAAAATATGAAGTTGTAGATGATATGGACGTTATAAGAGATTAAGATGATGAAGAATTTTCTCTTGTAGTGCTACTTATTATAATAGAATCAATTGAATGTGGTTGAGGAATGTGGATGGAGGGGATTAAAGGATGATAAGAAGAAGGTAAAGGAGGCTGATATGAAGTAGAACCAACATCAGTAGTGTGAGGGGAAGACGATGATGTAATATCACTAGAAGGCTAAGTCTTTAGAGTACTTTTATTTTTACAATGAATCTGTAATGGAAACTAAAAAGGTTTGACACCAAGTTTCTCAATCTAGGACCTAGTTTGTTAGGTCCCTATACTACTAGAGTAACCCATTATTGTTATTAGTGCAACCACCTTATTGTATTATTGTGCCCATATATTCCCCATGTTGTTATTATTTTTCCCCATAGAAGTCCACTATTGTTATTGTCGTGCCCCTACAATATTATTGTTATGTAGGCTTGGACTGTATTAGGACCCCTTAGAATCCTATATAGAGAAAGGAGATATTTTCATTTGTATCATCAAATAATTTTTCATTTGTGTAATGTAAAGGAGGTTTCTCCCCCGAAGAGGTCGATTTTTAAGTCTTTGATCTATCATTTCTATCTTTTTGTGCGTTGATTTCATAACATTTGGTTTCAGAGCTTTGGATTCTAGGGTTTCGCTGCTCCAAACAGGTCATCGTGGAATTTTTGTTATAAATTTTTTCAGGCAATGTTTCAAAAGCTAAAACAAAACCCATGTGAGCCTAAATCTCAATGACCCTCTGGTCTGAATTGCAGATCTTGTCTCACTATAGTTTCGAAGATATGATCCAAGGAAGTTAGGGTTTTTGCAGGCTCCCGAATTATATCCCAAACAGGCGACCTTGGAAAAAGTGTCATAACCTTATCTTTGAGTATCAAATTTAAATTTATTAAGAAGTTACAGAAATAGGATGGATTGTAGCTTTCTTTGCATCATTTTCAAGACTGAAGGTTGAAACAGTGACATGTGGCAGTTTGTACAAGTTCGCTCTACTGAAAAAGTGTATAATTAGGTCATCTTGGGAGATTGGCCATAAATCTTTCTTGGCGAATCTAATTTTGATCAGACTGGTTGCATTGGAAATAGGACTCAGAGGGATACAACAGTTCACAATTTCAGATCTGGGAGATCCAAAATTTCAAAGATACATCAGATTCAATATCGAGCTCCTAAAAAGTGAAAAAAGGTGTGTAGTTTTTTTAAAATTTTGCATAAGTTTGGTTTGAAAAAATAGTTTGAAGGAATTCAAAGGGAATAGTGAAGCATAATTATCATTAATTGATTACATGAAGAAATAAAATGGAAACACCTAGTAAGCAGCCTGAAATCTCTAACATGACTCATGAAAAGAGGAAGAAATGAAACATGATATATCAAAATTACGAGACAAAGTGCAACAAAATTCACTCTCACAAAAAGTAACAGAAGCTAAGATGGATGGTTTAAAGAAAGGCATGGAAGCTAAGATGGATGGTTTAAAGAAAGTCGTGGAAGCTAATATGAATGACATGGAATCTAAGATTAATGACGTAGAAGCTAAGATGGATGGTATAGAAGAAAAACATAAAGACAACAAGGAAGATATGAAGACAAATTTGACAAAGTTGCTACAAGAAATCCTTACTAATGGTGAAAGAGTAGTAAAGGAAACTCATGATGAGAACAAAAGAAATGTTAGTCGTGATTTCATAGACTCTAACATTGGATTGAAGCCCCACCATGTTCCAAAGATCGATATGAGGAAATTTTATGGCAAGGATCCCGTAACATGGATACTACAGATGGAGCAATACTTCGATCTCCATAATGTGAAAAACACACAAAAGGTATGCATTGCAGCTTTATATTTGGAACCATATCAGTTTTAATGGTATCAATGGCTTTTCTCTCGTAAACAAATTGTCACTTGGGCAATTTTTATGGAAGAAATGATCGCACATTATGAGGATACAAAAAGAAACACCTTCTTTAGCCAATTGATAAATCTCAAACAAAAGGGTTCATTGGTGGAGAATATTGAGGAATTCCAAAAATTGAATATAAGGGTAAAAGATATTCTAGAGGAGCATAGAATTGATGTGTTCATAGGGACTTTAAAGGATAACATCCAACATGAAGCAAAATTATGGCAACAAGGAAGCCTACCACTCACAACTATAAAGATGGAAGTGTTGATTCCACTAGTCTTCCACAACCTACAAGGTTGACACCAAAACAATTGGAATAAAAAAGAGAAAAAGGGCTTTGTTACAATTGTGATAGAAAATACTCTAAAGGTCATAAGTGTGCTAAGAAGATATTATTTTACATAGATTGTGAAGAGGAAGAATAAAAGGAAAAAGAAATGTCAAAAGAAGAGGATATACACTAGGAACCAACCTTAGAGAAAGTATAAATTGATCCGACCATATCTTTTAATGCATTGGCAGGAATTACCACTCCTAAAACCCTCAAGATAGAAGGACATATCAAGACGAAAAAGGTAATAGTGTTGATTGATTCAGGTAGTACCCATAATTTTATTCATTGTAAGATAGCCAAGGAATTGAATTGCTTCCTATATCCAGCACCAGAGTGTCAAGTGGTGGTTACAAATGGAGGAAATATAAATTTATCTCGAAAGTCCCATAATATCAAAATATCCATGGGAGAATATGTAATGAATAGTTCAATTCTTTCCATTCCAATGGGTGGTGTTGACATTGCACTAGGAGTCGAATGGCTACGATATTTGGGTATGATAGCTTTTTATTTTCAAGAACTTTTCTCTAATTTTTTTTGGGAAGGAAAGGAATTTGAATTAAGGGTTATCGTAGGGAAACCGAGAAAGATAATTAGATCTAACAACATGAAAAAACTTCTATAGAAAGAACAACGGGGTGTAATGTAACCCCTTATTGTTATTAGTGAAACCCCCTTATTGTATTATTGTGCCCATATAGTCCCCATGTTGTTATTATTGTGCCCCATACAAGCCCACTATTGTTATTGTTATTGGCCATAGATGAATGACTTACTTAACACAGTTGAATCCCCAAAAAAGATATCTAATATTATTGTTATGTAGGCTTGGATTGTATTGGAACCCCTTAAACTCCTATATATAGAAAGGAGATATTTTCATTTGTATCATCAAAGAATTTTTCATTTGTGTAATGTAAAGGAGGTTTCCCCCTTAAAGAGGATGATTTTGAAGTTGTTGACCTATCCTTTCTATATTTTTGTGAGCTAGTTTCATAACAAGTTAGCACACTAGAAGACTGTAAGGATACTTCCTTCAGATAGATCATATTGATTAGGTTTCTATGCAGATATTGAAATCCCTTCTAATATTTGAATCAGAGTTTGAACTTTAGGGGATTTTGTAGGTTTTTGTATAGATGATTGAATGACTAATAGGGTAAGTGTACTAGGAGATTTAGTGGATGATATAACAACTTCATATTTAGGATTAGGGGATTTGGAAGGTGATATTGAAATTAGTGGTGAACTTGAGGGAGACTAACTCTTAGAATGACCTTTATATTTTGGATTAGACCTTGTTTCCATTCATATTTTTATGGCCCTACTTCTAGCACCAAACATGTTGAAGGCTAAAAATGTCCACCTCAAGATCGGGGAAAAACACCCAGTTGAGACCTTAAAGTAGATCCTTTTCTATTTTGATTGGTGGCTCTGACTGGAAATTATGGGACCAGTTTCGCTGGATATAAATTATAAAAATGGATGAAGTATATAGGTGTGAATTTATGATATTATTAAAACTACAAAAACAAAGAATATTTAAACGAGATATTTATCTCGTGAAAACTTATCAGTGTATATGTGATTCTAAAAGGATCTCATAAGCAACATGACAATATACATTATCAAGTTATTATGAGGTTAAAGAAAATAATGATAACCAATTTAATTAAATTAGTTTATGAATTCTTTTTTTTTGTTGAAGCAAGCGCTGATCCTTCTATTTCATTAATCCAAAAGAAAAATTACATATTGTACAAAAAACCCGATCCTTTACAAGAACTCGGAAAAAAGGAATCCTTGCCAATGACAAAGACCCCCCACCCTACTACAGAGGTCGCCAGACTTATGAGAAACAAACATGGAAAGGCAACCAGAATGCCCACCCACTAGGGAAGTTCCAAAAACAATACACTCCCCGGAGCCGAAAAACGACCACAGACACCCATGACCACACAATACCCACACACCACGAAAGAGGGAAAAGACGCGCCAAACAGGATGAATGGATAAAGCCCACTAGGCTCCACAAAACTACACGCCTGATCCAAGTCATTGGTCCTGGCTGCTGGATCCAACGGCTAGGAATCATATTGCGCAACCTAACACGATTGAAAGATAGTGTGCGATCGAGGGCAGTTTCAAAGTCAACCACCCTGCCACGTGTTGCAATCCCTATGGGATCGCTCCCGAAACTGTAAAATCACAAACCGCTCATGAATCGTGCGATCTCCGGAAAACCGACCAGGGTGTGGTTTTCAAGCCCGAAAGTTGAAAGGGGGGAAATTCCAGCTGCCAAAAAAACTAACCTCATGTTTTGCCTATTCCTACTACGAAACCTGAACCCGATACGGTGCTTGTTTGGAAAAATACCCAGCAAATTGTCTTCCAAAAAACTAGGGACCCCGTTCAGCCGACTCCGGGATAAAACGAGACATAACTTAGCTTGCCCTTGAACCAAGTACATATTGATAGGTTGTGTATGTTCTTGCCAGAGAAATCAATTCATGCTTATCATCGTGGCCTGATATCGAAACACTTCTCTGTCTTCTGCAACTTGTTCATTGCAGAGAGCTTTTAAATGGTTTTGAGGTATCTCCTGCCACTTTTTCGCCATCCTGTAATCTGCATTGCTCACACCTTGGTTGGCCAGAAGGCTCGCTAGTTTATTGGCCGATCGTCAAACATGGTTGAAACTAACCGTTCGAAGCCCCTAGAGGTGAACTTGAATTCTTTGGTAGACCTGGATTAGTTTCCAGTTATTAGAGACTTTCTCCGACCGAGTAACACAGTTGATTCTTTTCACAGAGTTAATGGTAATCTCTGAGTCCGCTTCTACAATGACATTTGAGCCATGATTCCAGATCATAAACTCTATACATTGTTCTAGAGCCATTAATTCTTCCATATTATTTGTGGCTCTTCCTAAATGGCAGTGGAAGATAAAGATAATACTGCCCTCTTCATCTCTTAAAACTCCTCCAAAACCAGTTGTTCCCGGGTTGCCTTTTGAAGCCCCATCAATGTTGTATTTCATATAGCTTTTCGGTCGAGGTTGCCAGAAATCTTTCTTTGTATCCATAGCTCTATCCTTCATGATTAGTCCTTAGGGGATAATCCCTTTCATTCTCAGTTGTCTTAGAATTCTCATCTTAGTCTCAGAGGGGGGATTTTTGGGAAAATTGCGTACTGTGGTGCTAAATGTCTCCCGGAGTTGTTTTAGGATCAGATCAAATACACGGTGAGGGATAGACTTTTCATTCTTGAAAATTATTTTATTCCTTTCTTTCCAAACATTATAGATAATGAAGCTTGGCGTGAAGGCCCAGGCCAAGTTAAGGAACTCATTCTTCAAATAGTTTCCTCTCCACTTGTTTAGGGTATTTGTGATACTACTTCTATCCCTATATGTCTGTTGGAAAATGGTAGAGAAATAATCCCATAGCCAGGTGGTGTAAAAGCAGCTATTGAGAATGTGCTCCATAGTCTCCTCCTGCTCTTCACAGAGCTGGCATCTGGAAGGCCCCATAACACCCCTTTTCCTAATGTTTTCCCAAGTTAAAATTTTCTTATGATGAACCAACCACATGAAAAGCTTGATCTTCATCCAACCTTGGTGCTTCCAAAGGCGCTGCCAAGTCTCTTCTGGAACACTGGAATCAAGCCCAAGGAGGATACCTTTAGCTTCCTTAAGATTAAAGGTGCCTTTATTGTTATTGCCCCATCTCAATTGATCCTGCCCCTCTGTTACTAAAATCATCCTTTATTTAAGCAAGCTCCGAAGAGCCTCTTCTTTAATTTTTATGGGGCTATCATCTCTGCAGTCAATTTTTCTCTAGCTTCTCCACTTTCCAGAGATCTGAGCAAGATCCTAGAAATCCTTAATTTTGTTTAACCCTTGGAAATCTATTTCCTACTTGAGGCTTAAAAAATCCTTTATTAACAACGTTGGTTCTTTTTGCCATTTTTCCTCCCAAAAGAGTGCAAGATCTCCTGCTCTGATTTCCTAGAAACTGTTTTTTTGAACTAGGCTTCTATTTTCCCAGGCTCTATTCCAGATGTGAGAGCCTTTTAAATTTCCACACATTCTTATGAGATCATTAGTGTGCCAAGAGATAGCATATTTCTCTTTCCAGATCCTTGTTCACTGGGCTTTTAGCTCTTGAGCCCATCACCACCAAATCTTGGCTCCTAGAACTTTACTAAGAATCTCCTAATCATCCAAGCCTAGGCCCTTGTGGCTCTTGGGTTTACAGATTTTATCCCGAGAGACCAGGGCCCATTTCTTCTTTGTTTCTTCCTTACCCCAGAGGAAATCTCTTTGGATATTCCTGAATTTCTCTAAAACACCTTTGGGAGCTGGGAGGGATAATAACATGAAAACCAAGATAGATTGCAGAACCACCTTTGTCAGAACCAACCTGCCTGCCAGGTTCAAGATTCTGAAGGTCCAATTTTTGACTTTGTCCTGCAACTTATTAAGCATCGGTTCCCAGATACTCTTGTGCATTGGTCTGGTTGTGGGAGGAATTCCCAAATACTTTGTGGGGAGGGAATCCCTTTGGAAGCCAAGAATTCTTGAAATATTTCTCTGAATAGCAATGTTAGTGTTTAAGAAGAAGATTTTTGACTTAGAGAGATTGACTTCCATACCTGCAGCCATGGCAAATTCCTTCAGGATTTGATTTTGTAGGTTGAAGCTTCTTTGACTGTGGGGATTCCTTGTAGCATGGTGTCATCTACAAATTTTTGGTGATTCAGAGCTTGACCATTCTCAGATAATTGAAGACCTTTGATTTTGCCCATTGCCTTGGCATGCTTAATGGACCTTCCAAGTCCCTCCATCATGAGAATGAAAAGAAAGGTAGAGAGTGGGTCTCCTTGCCTGAGGCCTCTAGAAGGAATGAAGATCTCTGAGGGAGAGCCATTCACCAAAATTGAAAAGATGGAAGAAGTCACCAGAGCCATGACCCAACTGACCCAGTTGTGGTCGAACCCAAAAGCAGTGAGAACCTTCTTGATGTAAATCCAATTCACCTTGTTATATGCTTTGGAAATATCCAATTGCATGATCATCCCCACCTGCCTTTTACTAGTAAGCGTGTGAACCACCTCATGGGCTTGAATAATGTTATTTAAAATTTGTCTGCCCTCCACATAACCTGAATGTTCCTCTGATATTAAAGAAGGAAGGAGAGGTTTTAGTCTATTTGCCACTACCTTGGATATTATCTTGTATACCACATTACATAAAGCTATGGGTCTGTACTTATCTACAGTTTGAGCTTAATCCTGTTTGGGGATCAGGGAGACGAAGGAGGTGTTGAGGGCTTTCAGGATAGTTTTTCTACCCCTGGAATCCTCCACCACATTCAGAAATCTTGTTTGACAATATGTCAACAAGCTTTAAAAAAATCTACATTGAAACCATTCGGGCCTGGTGCTTTGGAATTCTGCATGTCTTTGAGAACCTCGCTGACCTCCTCTTCAGTAACAGGTCTATAGAGGTTAAAATTGTCCTCACTAGACACCAACTCAGGGATATGCCTTATAATTTCCCTAATGGATTGTTCCCTGTCTCGATCGTTTTCCCGAGTGATGTTTCAGAAATGCTGGACAAGCATAGATTCAATATTCTTATGAGTATTCTAAAGCTCCCCATTCTCGTCCTTTATCGTAGTGATTCTGTTGTATACTCTATTAGCCATAGTGGATTTGTGAAAAAATCTTGTATTCCACTCTCCTTCTTTGAGCCATAGAACTCTAGACTTTTGCCTCCAAAATATTTCCTCTTGTTTGCATAAATTTTCCCATTCTTGATGATGTTTATCTAGCTGATCACTTTTGACTTTGTCAAAGACATCCTTGATCAATGTCTGGTTGAGTTCCTGAATTTTGATTTCCAATGATTTTTTCTTCACAAAAATGTTACCAAAATCCTTATTGTTCCATTCTTTGAGCCTGAACTTGACATGATTTAGTCTTTTATGAAGGAGGTACATTTTTTATTCCTGGAATTGCAAGTCTTCAGACCACCATTTTTCAATGTTACTGATGAAATCCGGGTGGGAGAGCCAGATATTTTCGAATCTGAAGAGGCTATTCCTGGGAGAAACCATGCCCTTGATTTCCAATTGAATCGACCAGTGATCAGAATCTCCAAAGGGAAGGACTCTTGCTGTTAATTCTTTATTTATAAGCATGAGCTCCTCTAATATCATGAACTTGTCTAATTTATAGGCTACCTGTGCCTCACCTCCTCTTTTGTTGTTCCAAGTAAAAAGGCCATTGCTCAATTCTGAATCAACCAATTTCATATCATCTGTGAATGATTGGAACGCTAAGGAGTCTTTGTTTAGTGCTTTGGTACCTCCTTTTTTTTCTGAAAGAAATTTGATCATATTAAAATCACCTCCCATGATCCAAGGAATCCTAGCCTGTCTATTCCTAAGATCTATTAGGGATTCTAGCAATTTGAGTTTGTCATCTATTCTTCGAGGACCACAAATATTTGTGACCAGGAAGGTTTCTGAAACCCCCACTGGTTGAATGACCACTGATAAGTAATTTCTAGATGCTTCTACATCTATTATGCTCATTTTCTGGGGATTCCAAAGAGTTAGAATGCCCCCCGCTGTGTTTTCAGCTTTAACCTGTAGAAACTCAAATCTATTGAGCCATTTTCTATGAATTTGTTTTATTTTCTGGATGGAACATTTAGTTTCCTTGATGAAGATCATATACGACATTTCTTGTTTCATTCTATAACTAAGCATTCTTTGTTTTCTTTACTACCTAGACCTTTGATATTCCAGGATGTGAACTTCATAATTAAAGATTTGTAAAGGAGTAACTAGTTAGGTATTTCATCTTACCCGAGTCTATCATTAACTTTCCACACTCCATCAAGAGGTCCTTCTGCTTTTTCCTACCCCTCTTCTTTCCTGCATTTCTAGTAGCTAGTCCTGGAGTTGATTTCATTGTCTTAACACTTCTGCACTCCTACTTTTCAATGATTTTTCCTTAATCTAACCCCCTTTCTTGAGTTTTCCATAAAAGCAATTGCCGAATTCTGTTGCAGTCTTCTCGGGGTATTGAATCTATCCCTCCCGTGGTTCCCTGCATCAAGAACCCTTCCAGATCTAGGTGTTCCTTATCTAGAATTTCCTGAAGTTCATGGTCCTCGAGATCTGTTTCACTCTGGGTCATTTCCTGATCCATCTCTAGTTCTATTTCACTCTTCATAGTTTCTTTCTTATTACCAATCTCTTGTGTCGGGTTGTAGTTTTCTTCCTTTTCCTTTTCATTAGGGTTGTCCTCCATAGATTGGTCTTCATTTGTCATTTCTTCATTCTCTTCCAGTGCTTGATACCTATTTTGACTCTCACTACGATGTTGCTTTGGTCCTTTTTTGCCTCCTTTTCCTCTACTTGCCACTTTCTAAAAGCTTTCTGTGTCCCTCATTGCATTAGGTTTGCTCTTGTTGTCTGCACGACTAAGAGGGCAATCTATGAACAAGTGTCCATGTTCGTGGCATTTACGACATCTGAATGGGATATGCTCATAGTCCACAGTTTGCACCCATTCCTCATCAAAAACTTCTAGGATGACTTCATCCATAAGGGCTCTTGATAGATCCATTTCTACACATATCCTTACATAGGAAGTGTATTTACCCCTTCTTGTGGCTTCCAAAGCTTTGACAAAACGACCTAGTTTGTTGCTAATGGCAGCAAGTGATTTAGTTTACCAATAATCAAGAGGTAGAGAATAGAGCCTTACCCAGACATGTACCGAAGTGAAAGTTTCCTGCTATGGAACAAAGTTCATCATCCAAGGCCGCATATAGAGGCCCGCTGCTGCATAAAAGTAGGGTCCTTCTTCAAATATTCTATTTTTGTCTTCGATGTTTGTGAACACCACGGTGAAAAATCCCTTTGACCCAAGATGAAGATCGATGCTTCCTCTGGGTTTCTAGTGGTACTTGATCCATATCTGTAAAGCCTTTTCAGTGGGCCATAATCCCATGAATTTGAAAATTATAGCATAAGTCCCCATATGTTCCCTGTGCCCCTGTAGTGCAGGATCGTTTAATGCTACTCTAGGAGTGATCTCCATTTTGGGTCTGCACGGTCCCTTTTGTTTATTTTCCCTTATTCCCAGGCTTTTGACTTCTTCCTCCTTATCTTTAGTGCTGACATTTTCCTTGGGCTTGACCCCATTTGTATCCTTTTCATTATTACTTTTTTCTTCTTCCATAGAACCTTTGACATTACCTAGTGGGGACTTGCCTCTGCTAGCAACGACGTCCTTGTAGGAGAGAGTGGAGCTCCAGACTCATCAAGCATAGCACGAGGCATTTTTTGAACCATTATGTTCATCCTTTCCACTACTCCATTTTGCTGAGGAGTCCTGGCTATAGAGAATTCCCTTCTTATTCCATGTTCTTCACAAAAGTCGAAAAATTCATTTGAGGTAAATTCCCCACCTCTATCAGACCTGAGGAATTTAATTTTGTGATCTGATTTGTTTTCAACCAAAGCTTTCAAGGATTTGAATTTTTCGAAGGCTTCATCTTTGTGCTTCATAAGTCCTATCCAAACCATTCTTGAATAGTCATCAATGAATAATATAAAGTATTCTTCTCCCTGAGGCGACCTTTTCCTAGATGGACCACATACATCAGTATGTACAAGCTCAAGTGGCCTGCTTGTTGATCCTTCCTTCTCAGGGAAGTTAGTTCTGGTTTGCTTACCAAAGTGACATGATTTGCATATTGTATTATCTGGAATTCTGATGTCTGGAAGACCACGAACTGCCTGGTGTTTGCATGTTTTCCTTATCTGTGAGAAGCTTAGATGACCCAACCTCTAGTGCCATAGCCAGTGTTCATCATTCTTGCTCAAATAGCATTGTTGTTGTCCTTCTTTGAATATGTATAAATTATTTGGAGTTCTTATGCCTTTGATCAATGTTTCTCCTGTATCAAGATCTCGAACACTACATCCATTTGATCGAAATATTACCTCTGTTCCTTGATCACATATCTGATTGACACTCAATAGATTATGCTTTAAGCCATAAACATACATAACATTTCCTGCTTTGACCTTTTATTTTAAAAGAACAAAGCCTTTACCTTTTATGAGTGTAGGGGTGTCATTTCCAAATGAGACCTTCTTCTCCTTCTCCAAGGCACTATATGACTGAATTTTTTCTTTATCACCTGTCATATGTTTCGAACAACCACTGTCGATGTATCATTGATTTTCCTGCCCTTCTGCATATAAGGCTCTACCACATCTTTCTGGTTGTGGTTCTTTCATTCTCCATGCTTTGATATTTGAGGCTTGCTCCTTCTGAGTTGTCTGTCGAAACCTGCTCCTGCATTCAGAATGTTCATTTCCAAAATTATTACAAATAGAACATTCTACTTCATTTTCAAGAGCATAAAAGTTATTGTAGGTCCTTTTCATGTCCCGGTCATACTCTTCTCTTTTTGAGTTTCTCTAGTCATGATAGTTTTGTAGGCAACACACTGACCTACTTTGTGTCCAAAGTTGTGACAAGAGAAACATTGGCCATTGAAGAAATTCCTGCGATTTTCAACCCTGCGGACCGAAAGATTGTAGTTTTCATTGTCATTCATTCTTGAGGCAAATTGAGAATGATTTACCTATGGTCTGTTGTAGCTTATGTTTATCCTTGAAGAAAATTTCCCCTGATTTACTTGATGATCTCTGTTCATTCTTGAAGAAAAATGTCCCTGATTTACCTGGTGATCTCCATTAGGCCTTTGCTCACTCCTCCTTGTTGCATGAAGATAACTTTTGGAGGTGGATGGTTTTTGCACTTGAGTTGCTTCTTCATTATATCCCAGACTTGTCTTGATTAGAGGAGAATGCTGCACTTTGATAATCTCATATAACGTTTCAGATCCTTTAACAAATCTAAGATTAAGAGCTTTA
>APFE031262410.1:0-18143 GCA_000404065.3 Pinus taeda
TTATCAAAAGTATAATATATAAAACATAAATTGAGAAATATTTACTAGCGTCTATATAAGATGAGAACAAAAAAAAAGCTATAACTTTAAAAATGTAAAAATTATAAATAAAAGAAACCAACTTATTTTAACTTTAACAAAGTGATGATTTTTCCTTGACACTTTTAAAAAAAATCTATTATTATCATGTTTTTTTTATCATTAATGATGATGATAATGATGGTTAATGTCTATTGAGACCAAATTGGTCTATTAGACCTATAATTTTCTTAGTTTTTAATTGTCTGGCTCCTCGTCTTTCTTGGTGAGGTTGGTGCTGTAGCTTTCTTTTTTTTCTCTACGGTCTTCCAACTTTCTTTATCTTGCATCTCCTTCATCTCTTCTAGTTCCATTGGTGTCTTAGCTTTGCGATCTATTGTGTTCGTCTTTTTGAAGATAGTTGGAGAAAAAGTTTGGTCTAGGAGATCTGCTTTGCTGTTAAATGAAGATTTATTTTATGCGATATTCGAATCCTCATAACTATTGATGCTTGAGGGGCTGTTGAGTTCACTCTTTTGTTGTTGGGTGGGGCTTTCCCCTTGCTTGTCTTGAGAGTTGTTTCTTTCTTGCCCGATTTCTTGTGATTCAGAGTTTTCTCGAGAGTATTCTTATTTGATGACAGTGTAGTGTTCTTTTTGTGCTCCTTCCCACCATATAGATCTGTGGTGATTTATTCTAGCCGAATATTTCTGGGAGGCTTTTGGGTAGTGTTTAGTTAGGTGGTCTGTCTCAAAGCAAGATTGAAATTTGAAGAGGACACTTTCATAATCGAGTTTCTGGTTCCACACATAGTCTTTACTTGTTAGGTGTATTTCAGCTGGGAATTCTACGCTAAAGTCCATTTCCACACAAATGCATGAATAGGTGGTTCTAGCATATTCCTTTGTTTGAATAGGTGGTTCTAGCATATTCCTTTGTTTCTGGGCACCTGCAGTAAAATTTCTCAATTGCATTTCCAATGACTTTTAACGAAGAGAAATTTTAGAGATGCAAGGGTAGGTTTGGCAATCTCACCCAAACTGGTGCTGAGGTTATGACTGTTGTTTAGGGATCGAATGATGGGTTCCATGGCGTCATGAATAGGCCTGATTTTTCCCAAAGCCAAGGGCCAAAATCTAGAATACATTGTCTGTTTTTGAGGGTTTTCAAAATCTACTATAAAAAAACCCCTAGCACAAGGGTAGATATTAATTAAATCAGGAATTAGAGGCTTCCATATCTCCCAGAGCCAGCTGTCGAGAGCTGTCAGCGGTGGCCAAAAACCATTGAAATGACAGATTAGGGCACTTTCAGAGAACCCCAAAGCCTCATTGAGTGAGGCCTAGACCACCTGGACAGTGGGAGTTGGGGCTTCACTGACGATATGGGCTGGAGCTTGCCCCCATAGGTGGACGAAACTGAGGCAGCAACTATTTTTGCGAAGTTGGGAGTCATTTGCAGAATGCTCTCCTAAGCAGCCACAAGATCGATAGATGTAGCACCAGTGCTGAGGGCCATAGAAGACCATAGAAAATTTTCGAAGAGAAGTGAAGAGCCACAAATCTGAGGTACAGCGAAGACCGTAGGCTGAGGTGAAGAGCCGCAGATCTGAGCCTGAGGTGAAAAGCCGCAGAGTGAAGAGCCATAGATCTGAGGTGAAGTGCTGCAAATCTGAAACATGGAGAGCTACAGAGTGAAGATCTGAAGAGCCACGTGAAGATCTGCATGTTTGAAGAGCCGCGTGAAGATCCGCAGATCTTAGCATGAGGTGAAGAGCCACAGATCTGAGGTGAGGAGCCGCAGATTTGAAGCGTAGAGAGCGGCAGAATGAAGATCTGAAGAAACCACAGTGTGAAGATCTGAAAAGCCACATGAAGATCTGCGTGTTTGAAGAGCCGCGTGAAGATCTGCAGATCTCAACCTGATCTATCCGCCGATCTTATTCACTAATTAATTAAAATGAACTAAAAAATTTATATACATATGAATACAACTACTTACACAATATAAATGCAAATTTACCAGCGCACTAAAAAACAAATTTAATGCTGCATTAAAATATGTTTTGTAAAGATTTTCTTAACACATATGAATGAATCTTATAATTTTTCTTTTTAATATGCTGAATCAGTATGTTGTTGGAGTTAAACGACTTTATAACAACATAGCGTCCCTCGACATATTGGGTATACTCTATGGATTATGATTTTAATAGTGCTTTTACTTTGGTTTAACCAAGGAAGGAAGCTAGTGGCAATCTAAAAGTCACACCACTACAAATATATACTTTTTCATTGGATGGATTAATAACTCACCCTACTCTTAAATTGTTTTTTAATAAAAACCTACGAGCCACGATGAGCAAATTGCTTCCGTGCATCGTCATTGATTACGAATAGGCCAAGTAATGGCCCACGCTATCCAGCTAAGCAAGTTCACTGAACGTACATGTTGTCTTGTCTTCATGTTTAAGGTAATCGAGATGAGGGGAGATGAGGGGTCAAAATTGAACACGTCATAGGCCTTTAAGAGGGGTCGAGCACGTTTTTGAAGTGTAAAGTAAAAATTAGGCGTAAAAAAGATGTTAACTTTTTATTTAAATTAAATAATATTACAGTATCCTAGTGAAAAGCTGCGAGATAAATTGTTGGGTCTTAGTTTCCTTGTTCTCGTTTCTAAAATTATTTTAGCGACATACGAGTACTCATTTACTTAAATGCCAAGGTATCTCAATATTCTTTAAGCAACATGTTACATAATGTTATGGTGATTGGGGAAGGGATTTAAATGAATGAACTAGTGGCATCGACACATGCTTGGTACAAAGGTGAAAGACAAAACATCGTTTAGATAATTAGCGTGATATTGATATTTGATGGGAAGAGGAAGAAGGACGACAATATATTAATGTGTGAGGTGAGTAGGGTGATGGCGTGATGGGCACAATTTTTAGGCAATTCGAGTCTGCATTTACATTTGATGGTGTTGACGTACAAAGTTAATGTTAAGATGGTCACTTTCCTCCAACCCATTTGACAACCAAATATCGTGTCACTCAGATAGGTCATCTTGGAAAACTATTCTGGTACGTATATATGTGGGGAAAATAATCATAGATCTCTACAAGAGTTGATTCCATGAAGCCTCAAGACCATGTGTGTTCAACAAGTTTCAATTTGATGATGTTGTGAGATTAATTTTTTTTTATACAAATGAATCTGTGCTTGTTTATGAAGGTTTGGGTGAGAGTTTTGGTGATGAGAATCCCCATGGCCACCAAACCCACAAGAGTAGGCATTCATTCTTCAATATTTCCTTCTTTTTGCAAGATTAAATTTGATACTTTCCCAGCCCAAATAGCAATGGTTCCTCTTATTTCTATCGACACTCCTACCCTTGATGTCCAGAACATGGTGGCAAACTTTCATCTAGAGCATTCTGAGCTATTGAAGCTTTCCAAGAATTCTTGCCTCGAGGTTTCAAATACGCAGTTGGAGATTATGGTTTACATGGGCCACTAGGGTTGAACTACGATATGAAGTTGGGATAAGTAATGGGTAAATTCTTGATTCCCTCGGACCTAGAGGGAGCCCACAAGACGTTGTTTGTGTTCCATAGCGGGTAGGTGTCTATTGGGAAAAATTGGGTTGGAGATTTGAAAGTGGGTTCTCAACTTCACTTAAACGCCCGAGTAGAGCCCAACCCAAGGATATATTTCCAATTTGATGACGAGCCCAAGTGCATTCCAAAGGTCCTACAGATTCAAGGCAATATTCACCAATCAAATTTCAACTACAAGTTTAGTTGCGACAATAATTCTAGATCATGTTTGGTTCTTTGATTCTTAGATCTCACCTCATTATTCATTCATATATATTTCATTCTTTTTTGTTTAAAATAAACACTAAGAAACTATAGTTTGGGACTGACACTCAATCTCATCCCTTCGAAATTGTGTCGTCCTAATAGGACATATAATGCCCCTAATGAGACCCTAGTAGACTTTTCACTCTTATTTCACTCTGTCAACATCACAAGTGCAATCTGAATCAGTCAATTAATTGCACCAACTATTTTTCCATTGAATGCTATTTTATACATTGGGGTAGACCATAATTAAAATGGAACCATTATGAATGGCTTAACATAGTAGTCCTCAACCTCAGTGGTGGATCACTGTCCACCTCAAAAGAAAATAAAAATAGACACGTTGTGATCTCCCTTTAAAATTCACGACATTGAGGTGGGGCCTATGACATACAGATTGAAGCCTTGGTGGATGTCCTAACACTCCATAAACATAATGATGAACAAATACCCTATTGGCATTGGTCTATATTTAACTTTCCATCTGCCTGGAAAATATTGGTTTAATTCCATTTATAGTATGACTAGGTTCTCTTATATTCCTACATTTTTTGTAGATCTTTTCCAGTTTGTCTAAATTATAGATCCATAGGGCTGCTACAACTTGTAATTATGTTAAATAGAAAAATCAAGGATTCTGATAAATGGGAGCCTTCTATTTCCATTGGTTAGATATAAAATATTAAGGTAAAAATAAAAAATAGAAAAATGCATAAGCGTGATGATGGGGGTCTTTTATTTATGCAATTTGGATACTAAATACACAGAGTTCAATGTAATTTGAGTTGTTATACTTGTATAATTTGGGTTATTAAATTTGTATAATTTGATATACATGGAACAAGATAGGAAAAAATTACACCTTTTGTTTCAGGGACAAAATGTACTATTTCATTTTGAAAATAATTAATACAATTTATAAAGTTTGTTATTATGTAAATGTGCATTTTTAGACTTGACTATATTATCTATTTGATTTTTTCATAATGTGAATTTTTCTACCTGCCATCTAGTTTTAGGAATTTAGTTTATTTAATAAAAATAAATTTGGTTGAAAATAAAATGTAGAGATAATATATTGTTGTCAATTGAAATCTATTTTTTTTAATCTTTTTTATTATAGATGGGTGACATGAATATATGTCTTTCTAATTGAAATTAAGAGCAGCCCTTCAAATTTGATCATTGACCTTGATCCCCGGGTCCTTTGAATAAAAAAGACAACACATCGCAACCAACATGACATCATGAAAATCACAACTCGAATTCTACTCGCATGATATTCTATTCACATGATTTGGATTTGCGTTCTCTGCAAGCATTATCTGTGATTAAAAACATTTTAATTATAGCCCCGTATTTGAGTTTTCAAAAGAGTTACCTTAGGATTTTATGAAAGAAAGTAAGGGTTTCATTTTAAGATTGTATTTTCCAGCTACATTTTGACACTGGTAATGGCATTTCCGAGGATCATAGTAGTTGATATAAAGTGGATGGAAATTGCCTCTTTGTGGAGGGTATGTCTACAAAGGCACCGACTGTATTTTTCCCTCACAAGACCCCGAATTTGTGCGAAAATGCTTCTTTCACTAGCAAAAGAGCAAAGTCTCAGCGAAAACCAGATCATGGATGGCCTTAGTGCTACTTTTCTTGTGATTTGTGAATTAAAAGAGTGAAATAATAGAAGATTTGCATCGAAAGACTCTTGAAGTTTTTCTCTCCTACTATCATCGATATCTTCTTCCAATTTTACAGTTTTACATATTACAAGGTTGTTTGTGGGAATCAAAATTTTAGTTATTGCTGAAAATGTTTATAAAAAGGTAGATACAATAAGGAAACATACTTGGGGTTATAATACTCGTTCTCACCTCTTTGTTTTGTGTTTGGCTATGAGAGGTGTTATTTATGTTTTAACTCAATCTTCAATGTCTTTCTCGAAGATGGGGTGAGAAAAATCCTTTTTTTCAAAGGTTGTGGAATTAAACTATGATATCACCATCACACTTGTCGAGAGATTTTTGGTGATATAAATTTCATCTCAATCCCATTCCTCGATTGATAGTTATATCCAACTTCAGTTAGACCTATCAGGAAATGCCACATGGCATCCATGTAATCCCACATGGCTCTTCCATGTCCTTGCAGGGAGTTCCATGTCAACCCATGTCACCTTGTATAGGGCCCATATGTGAGGTAGTTCCTCAATGTGAGGTTCCATAGTTTTTCCACCAAGCAAGGAAACTAGATGGTTTATTAGTTCAGGAGTATTTGGATTCAGACACCCCCTTCCATTAACTCCTGGTAGACTAGGTGGAGCCTTGGGATGAATAGGGACCGTTCATCAATCCCATGATTGGGTTGTACCACCTAAAATATAATGCACCATATAACGGGGACACATGGTGGGAAACCCCATGATGGACCCATCCTCCACCCCACTGTCATTGACTCTCGATATAGCAAGGGATTCAAATCAATGTAAACTGCTGATCTAAGCACCTTGTGATTACACCATCTAGATACCCACACCTGTCAATAAAGGTCATCCCAACATGGGGTTGAGCATATTTGGTGAATATTCTCTCCATTGTTGACAATGGACAAGAATATGTCTACCAGTCAAATTCGTTTAGTGACAGAATTTCCCACCACGGTTGTCGTCATCAGAATATTATGTTTTACAATTAGGTGGTGGAAAGAGAGTGATGGCTTCTTCTTGACCTATGTGGCATTGCTACATTGAAATAACACGGGGTCCACATCCTAATTCAGTCCCTACGTAGCCCCCATGTGGTGCTGCCACGTCAACATAAGGTGTAGGTTCCACCATGGCCCCATCCATTAGGTTTGCAACAAATTTATGTTATATTTGACTCTAGATCAATTCACGTGTTCACACCATTGTCTATTGTTGACATGCTCTGAAACTTCAAATCCCTAATTTTTACTTGGTTGCAAAAGGAAAAGCTAGCTTAACGGATATTAAGGGCTCCATAAAGTTGTGCATTTCTTGCCAACCCCATATCTTGGATTCCTTAGATGCTATGCACAAATCACAAAATCTAATCCCAACCCTATACTATACCTCTATAATATGGACATACCCTCGTCCACATATGGATTCCTTGGATCCTGGATGCAAGCTTGACTTCACGAGAAAATCTGGACTTCACATAAATAAGGCTCTAACACTGGGTCCACCTGAATGTCCAATTATAAATTGTGCTTACCACTAAATATGGTTCAAACTAAATCCATACTATTTCTAATGAGTTCATACTATTTCTAATGAGTTCATGCCTTGTCTATTTGAATTCCAAGATGACCCTATACATCCAAGAATGAGATGGGAATTCCACCCCCTTAAGTATCTAATACACATAATACTTAGGG
This sequence comes from Pinus taeda, assembly GCA_000404065.3. NCBI lineage: Eukaryota > Viridiplantae > Streptophyta > Pinopsida > Pinales > Pinaceae > Pinus > Pinus taeda. Next base: position 7,282 of record APFE031262410.1, read on the forward strand.
AAAGAAGAAGTATCTGACCTAGATACAAAATTCACTAAAGGGGTCATCCAGTGCTTAATGAGTTTACGATTACTACTAAGGCTTGTAGATAAGGAAACTCAAAGGAATTTACTAGGATTCACAAAGGACCAGTGATTCTGCCAAAACAAAATTCTTTTTGAGATGATATCTAGGTCCTGAGAATAGGTTATCATAGATGTTTCGTCGTGTCCAGAAAAGAGTTCAAAGGGTTCCAATAGAGCCTAGTTTACCATAGATCCTGAGCATATGAAAGGACTAGCTCCAAAGGAAAAACTACACCAGTTCTGGCATTCCACCCTAACTGTTTATGTAGATTAGATAGTTCCTCCAATGGGATACAAATTCTCAATTTCTCATTAAGATGACATGCAATTTACACGCTTGCACAAGTAGCCTACATGCCTGACTTGGAATAGTTAATCTCATAACATTACAACACCACATGCAAGTGTGCATAGACTCTCAAGATCATCTCACCATTTACAAACTAACTAGACCTTTATGTAATAATCAACTTATGACATAGCCTATAATTTTTGAGCTCTACAATAGAGTTGAAAATACTAGATGTTCATATAGTCGAGGGCATATTGAGTATTTTTCAACAATGGATACACAAAGATTTAAGCACTCAATCATGAATAATACACAAGCATATATAAACTTATCAAATTAATCACAACTCATCATTCACAAATCAACTATACATAACTCTTTCTACTTATCTAAATGATTAAAGTCAGCGAGAAATTGGAGAAGGGACTTCCACTCTCCACCTAACCATAGGCCAACTACATTGCAACATCTCTTGTAGCTAGACACCCCCAAGCCAAATCCATATTATGAGGGTATTCTTCCATAAGCGAAATTCACACCAATGTATTGGTGAAACACTCATGAGATGGAGCCCACTATATGAGTGGTTTAACAATAACTTTTTGTTAGTAAGCACACTAGTGACTTGTTTACTCTCTGAATTCCAACCACAGGGGCTTTGCCCAAATTATAAAGTGGAGTGTGTTGTTCAATTTCCAAGGATTGAATTCCATTATGAAGATGGTTCATCAACCAATTAGCAAGCATCTGGCAAGCACTAAGTGGTTCATTTTCCTAACTACAAAGACCCAATGGTTTAATCCAATCATGAAACCACACACTAGCAGCACAAGCTCACACAAGGATTTTAATGGGCTCAATCAAAGCCAAAGTAGTTAACACCCAAAGACACAAGGTATTGGCTCAAGGTCATAGAGCCTTGGAATTCAGAAGCACAGAAAGAATCCAGTTCCATTGGAAACTTTAATCAGAGAAAAACTGAGTAAATTCATTCTCATCCAACAAACAAACAAGCCCTAAATTCAATTATACTATGTGCATATGTATAATTTCTCCTGTGACCCTTCACACAGTCGAGAGAGAACCCCCTTGTATCTTTGGTTCCTTCGCCTCCCGAGTTGTCTCTTCAATCTATGATAGTGGATAATGAGAATGGGCACTGCCCATTCCAATATTTTTTCTCGTTAACGAACTTTCAATGACTCTACCAACTCCAGTTCAACTCCAATCACATCACATTAAAGTATGTAAGGTAAAATGTCTTTCCTTAGTTGTGATTAGTTCCAACATTTAATATTATAGGGTATGTAAGTAAAACATGCAATGTCCCTCAAAATTATGATCCGTAGGCTATCCTCCCCTCAAAATAATTTTCCAGAATCACCTATAATTAACAACTTCTAGAGATATCGAGAACTTGCATGAATTTACTAAAAATATCTTAACAAATAATTGCTAAAAATTAATGTCTGAAAATAACTCAAACTAATGCCTGACTACCTAACTAGACTAGTTAATAGGAAATATTATTTTTAGCACTCCCCATTAATATCAACTATTACATGTTCAACACTAACAATGCCTAAGTGTTCTCTTTGAAACTCATAAAAAATTATTTCCAATGTTTTGGTGAAGATATTCAATAGTTGATCTCTAGATCCACAAAATTGAAGCAATGTGTCACCATTGTTGACAAGCTCGCAAATAAAGTGTTAGTGAGTATCAACATGCTTTCTTTTTTTGTGAAACACATGGTACTTTGAAAAAGAAATTGTTGAATTATTGTCATAAATGGTAGTATTTTGTTTCTTCTCAACATGTGAAAGATATATCAAAAGTATTCTTAGCCATAGTATATGCCAGCCTGCTGCTGTAGTAGTTACTGCATATTCTGCTTTTGGGGAAGATATTAATACAACCAATTGTTTCGTAGATTCCCATGAGATAAAACTTGTGCCAAAATGAAATTAATATCCTAAAGTGTTTTTCATATCATCAATACTGGAAACAAAACCACTATCTATGAACCTTGTAAGCATGTTGTCTTTAGAACTTGTGTACCACAATCCATAGTTAGTTGTACCTACAATATACCTCAAAATCAATTTTCCAACTTTTCAGTAAGATTCCTTGGGAGATTCCATAAATCTAGAAAAGCAACTAACTGCATACATAACATTAGGTATAGTTCGAGTAACATACATGAGACTTCCCACAAGCCTCTTACACAATGTTGAATCCACTACTGGTCCATCGTCCTGATTGCTTAATTTTGTCCCTATTGCAATAGGTATCTCTACTAGTTTTCATTTGTCCATTTTAAACATATTTAAAATATATGTAGCATACATTTTTGACATATGAGAATCCCTTGAGTAGATTTCTTGACTTCAATTCCCAAAAATTACTTCATAATACCAAAGTCTGTCATCTTAAATTCTCTTTTCATGGCAGATTTGAAACCATCGAACATCAAATTCCTTGTATAGATCATGTCATCAACATAAGTACAAACTATAATGATTTTACCTTGATTTGATTTGGTATAGAGAGTAGGCTCATTATTGCTCCTACTGAACCCATTGTTGAGTAAGTACGAGTCAATCCGAGTGTACCAAGCTCTTGGAGATTGCTTCAATCCATACAAGGTTTTCTTCAACTTGTACACTTTGTACTCTTCACCTTTTACTTCAAATCCTGGTGGTTGATCAATATACACCTCCTCTTCTAGTTTTCCATTCAAGAAAGTTGAGTTTATTTCCATCTGATAAATTTTCCATTTATTCTGGGGTACAATGGTTTACATTGATCAAATAATATCCAACCTTTATATTGCAGCAAAGGTTTCACCATGGTCAATACCTTGTTGTCGAGAAAATCCTTTGGCAACCTACCTTGCCTTATATTTATCTACTTTTCCTTTTTCATCCAATCTTATCTTGTACACCTACTTAACACCAATGTTGTTTTTACCTATTGGGAGATCAACAAGATCCCGTGTTGCATTCCTTTCAATAGCTTCATTCTCTTCATTCATGACTTGTACTCAATTCTCTTCTTTCATTGCTTCTTCAAAATAAGTACGTTGATATGATAATAAGGCAAACTTTACATGTTTATCAATGTCATCACACTGATCATATATTTCCCTTAAGTTCCCTATTCTCTTATTTCTCACGAAATCTTTTGACTCACTACTAGAGGAAGGAATACTTATTTGATTTGTCATTGAATTTGATAACTCTCTACTAGAAGTAGGAGTATCTACCTGTCTTTGTACCTGTTATACAAACTCGTTGCCATTGTAGGAGGCTTTTGGAAAGATGTCTCTATGATGTTTTCCAAGAATTCAACTTTCTCAAGTGCTTCTTTTCTCATTTAATATGGGAAATCCTTTAACCATTGATTGTTTCTACAATAAATTAAGCCTCGTAAAAGTTAGGTGACCATACCTGAGATGCCACAACCAAGCCTCATCTATTCTTAAGGAATTTTGTACATATGACTAAGACATGTTTACACTTCTCAAATTCAATGGAAAAATTATATTCTTGGTCATTTGGACACTTGTAATGAGTCTTGTACTATGTAACGTATCTATTATTGTGCATGTGGAGTATTTAAATATGACATCATAGCCGTGATGATTCAACTAGCCAATACTTAACAAATTATGTTTGAAATTTGGAAACTAAAATACATTCTAAATATCTTTCCTCTCATTTCGTTCAGTCAGAATAGATACAATGGCTTGCTCTATGACCTTCACATGATGATCATCTCCTACGTTAATTTTAGATTAAACCAAATTACAAATGCTAGAGAACAACTTTTTATTACTTGTCATATAGTTGTTGCGACCATTGTCCAACAACTCGAGATCCGTATTTTGATCTTCTTCAATGATTTGACATGAGATGAACATTTACTCAACCATCCATTCTTTAGTGCCGAGACATGTGCTTTTCCCTTATTCACATCTGACTACTTCTTTCTACATTCACTTTCATAATGGCTATAGTTTTTACAGTAATAACATTACACCTTCGACTTATTTGTCCATATTTTTCCTCTTCCCCTATGATAGTAAGAGTGTCTAAGCTAATCTAATTGTATTGACTACTCTAGTGTAGATATTTCTTTTGATTAATGATTACCTCGACCTCTTTGACCTCTACATTTGCTTCCTCTTCCTTTTCCTCTGCCAATGGATGCTTGAGTCATGAACATATGCTTTAAGGAATCCTCTTCAATGTTGATTATTGGTTCATGGGACAAGAAAGATCCCATCAATTCTTATACTGTCACTTTGGAAAAATATTTGGAATCATTTATGCAAATAATAACAATATTGAATTTCTTTGGTAGGTTCTTGTTGTTGCCCCAATAACCCCCCTTTTATTTTGAGAAAAATAAAGGGTCCCTCATATAAAATTTTGGAAATATCGACTTTCTTTGAATTTGGATTCTTATTTTTAGTGATTTTTGGATTTCTTATTTTGTCATTTTTGAGATTTCCATAACCAACGATATAAAATTTTATGTTTTTTGACTCCTGGGTAAAAAAGTACACTTGTTTGAAGTTTTTTTTTTAACTGCTTTTTATAATTTTTATATTATTTTAATAATTAATTAATTATTTTTATTAATTATTTTTAAGGTCAGAGGCTGGTTGATAATTCAATTCTAATTCTATTGTCGACTATATATTTCGTTAATTCTGTTATTTTAATTTTATTTATTACATTAATTTATTTATTTTAGGTCGGGGTCAGGGAGAGGGATATATTTACTTTGATCAATCTTACTAACCCGACCTTTGACTACAAATTGTTATTTGATTTAATTATATTTTGTTTTTTGTATTTTTTTAATTAATTATTTTTTGAGTCGGGGTGGTTACCATATTCGGGTTGTTGGCATCGTCTATATGGTGTCATATTTTATGAAACTTGACCTGCCTACCTCCATTATTCAAACTCGACCTCCTTAGCATCATTTTCATTCCATTCTTCAAACCCAACCTCCTTAACACCATTTTCATTCCATTCTTCAAATGTGACCACCTTAACATCATTTGCATTTATTCATTTTTTTATTATATTACGTTTTTTTTTGAGGTAAGAGAAGTTTTATTATATTAAAATGTGGTAATTACAATTGAAGTGGTGTGTCATGAGCTTACAAATCTTACAAAAATTGCAGATATTTTGCTTTCTATTCTTACAAAATATACAAAAATTGTGCTTCTAGTTGGGCTGAGTGGTCTGATAGAGGCTGATTTCCTTCAAAAGATTTTTGGCTTGACTTCTTGCAGATTTCTCAGCCTCGCCATCAAATTGCGAGCTAACTATAGTATTGACTTTTACATATGATATTCTTAGAGAGAAAGTCCCAAAGAGGACTAATGACCAAAATAGACAAAACACTGAAAGTGCCCAAAACAAGAAGTAAGCATAATTCATCATACAGTTGTCTGAGGGGTCCTCCTCCACCCTGAGCGGATTTTCAAGGGTGTTTCTGGTAGGAGTCTCCTCGACGATCTAGTGCCTGGTGGAAGCCCCACATGTTTCTCTTTTAATGCTCCACAAACCTCCTCCGTTGGTCTACATGGTGGAAATGTGATGCTTCAACAATGCATAGTGAGGTGAATCCTTCGTTACAATGTTTTGATGATGAACAAATTCGACATACACTGTGAATTTGTCATTCTGCATGTCAAAATTTGCCTCCAAGGTCTTCATATTGCTTTGCTCCTGCAGAGAAAGGCCATGCATTGTTTTGAGATACCAGGAGAGTTCAATGGTCCAACTAGATAGGTTCTCCCTAGCCCTAGTGAGGCTAGGGTCTAAGATCCATTCAGATTGAGCGTCAACCTCTTTTGTGGTAACGCATGGTCTAATATTTTGGTTATGGAGCTCCAAATTATGGATATGCAGTTGGGTTTCCAGTCCCACTGAAACATTGAAGTTGAGTGTGACTCTCCTAGCCGAAGCTTTTGATTCAGTGTGAGGGCTGCATACCAAGGTCATTCCATATTTCATTGGTGTGGCCTCTACCACGAGGAGGAGGAGGTGTTGAGATACAAAGAGGAGCCATGATGAGGGGGTAGGAGTCTGAGGAAAACTTTAGAGTAGAAGAGGGGAAAAGGATGGAAACAAGGGCAATTAGGCAGTGAGAATGATGAAGAAGGGAGTGGGTCGGGGTATTCATTGGAGGGGCATGCTACAATGAATGTGCCATTGATTACAACCAGAACAATGTACAGAGCATTCATGAGAGGCTGAGGGATATAACTGGGTGACGGGTCAAGGAGGCGAAAGTTTGATAGAAACAATACAATCAGGATTTTAATTCCGTCATGTGGATGATTGAAATTGATGCTCGCATTGGAATTCATAATATCAAGGTATGGGGATCATATTGATGAGATCTAAGAGTCTGATGATCCCCTCAGAACTAATATTTTCCCTTACCCTATAGTCCTTTTGATTTATAACCCCACACTCCTGGTGGGGAGGACCTTCGTCTAGGCCCTTCCATGCAAGGGAGTGAAGCCTGATGCTGCCACTTATCCCTTCGTTAGCTAACCTGTCATCCAGGCTATTAGCCTTCTGTCTCACGACTTGGAAGTGGAGCCCACTAAGCTTGCTAACGTGTTGGTTGATTTGATGGAGGGTTTTAATCAATTGCCAATTGTCCATGATCTTGGTGATGCCAATGCTTTGTTGGAGCTTGCAGGCTACTAAGGTAGCAAGAGTCGAGTCACCTTTTGTGATGAGCGACTAGAAGCCTTGAGCTTTGGAAATGTCGAGGACATGCTCTAACGCCTGAAGCTAAGCTATGTTGTTAGTGGTAGTGCCAAGGCTACCCGCGTAGACCCATAAGATATCGCCAAGTGAATTTTTAAAATCCCAATCGAATCTAGCAGTCCCAGGATTACCTTTTGCAACCTCATCATAATTCATGTTCACCAAATCATTTTCGGGGGGGAGGTAGTGAGTAGGAGCTTTAGGATCACATTGGTTAAGTTATATTTGTTAGGAGGAGGATGGTTTAAGTCAAGGAGGAGAAAAATTCATTGATCAGCGGGTCGAGAGGGGCCATTAAAGCTTGGAATTTTGGAGATGTAAACAGTTTCACGAACAACCTACTTAATTTAGGTAAAAATGATTTCCTTCATATTTTTTTCATTCTTAAAAGTTTTGGCGTGACGCTCTTTCCAGATAGTCCAAAAAATTGTACCTAGTGTAAGGTTCCATTCTCTATCAACCATGGGATGGGGGTAAATTGTTATTCGCAAATTCTCTAGAGTGATAATAATGGAGGTCCTATCCCTGGCTAAGCTTCTTAAAACTTCAAATGCCAACTCCCATAACCTATTGGTGTAGTCATAAGTGTTCAAAAGGTGGCTAATGGTTTCCTAGTTCGACTCACAAAGGGGACATATTGAGGGATCCGTGAATCCTCTTCTCCAAAAATTATTCCATGTGAGAATTTTCCCCTACATAGTCAACCAAATAAATAGAGTGATTTTTTTCCATAGTTGTCTCTCCCATAAGATTTTCCATTTTTTTTGTTGCTGAAGTCGATCATGATTGGCTATGTAGCTATTGACCTCTTCGAGATTGAAGACCCAGTTGAGTTTTTTCCCCATCAAAGCTTGTCCTACCCCTTATCAATTTGAATATGCGTTCACTGAATGGTCCCATAAAGGGTGTCCCAATCGAGATCGTTGGGTAGGGATTCCTAGTCTTTGGCTTCCATCCAATCTCTCCATATTTCATTCTCAGTTCTAGGTTTCCAATAAAGAGCTACCTGAATTTTACCTCTCACTTTCATATCCATCTGAGGTGAGGTGCACTGATCCCTTTCCAAGAATGGTAATTTATTCTATGTATCTTCCCAAAAAAGGGATTTCTCCCCATTGCAAATCTCCCAGAAGTTGTGCTTGTCGATGATTGCTTTATTTTTCCATGCTTGATTCCAACTAGAAGACCCTTAATGTTTTCTGTAAGCCTAATAAGATCTTCATTTGTGTATTTAGGTGCATATTTATCCTTCCAAATAATACCCCAAGGTGTGAGTGGGTTTTCCATCCACCTGCACCAAGTTTTAGCCCCGAGGGATTTTCTTAAAATTTCTAGGTCTCTTAGAACTAGCCCACCAACATTTTTGGTATTGCAAATTTGATCCCAGACTACAAGGGCTCATTTTTTCTTGATGTTTGAGCCTCTCCATAAGAAGTTTCATTTAATACTTTTGATGGCATTGGTCACCCACTTAGGGATAGCCATATCCGAGAAAAGATACAAGGGCATGGCTTGCAGAACGAATTTTACAAGGACCAGTCTACCTGCTATATTAAGGGAGTGAAAGGTCAAATTGGAGAGTATTTTGCGAATCATGTTGAGGAGGTCATCCCAATTGGATTTCCTATAAGATTTATCAGTGAGAGGAACTCCCAAGTATTTAGAGGTTAGAGAGCACCTTTGAAATCTAAAAATTCTAGTGATGTTTCTTTGGATGAATAGGGGGTATTGAAGAAGAAGAATTTGGTTTTCTCAAGGTTGATGGAGGTACCAAAAGCATTTGAAAAACAATTGAGAATATGTTTGAAGGAAAAAAATTCATTAACCGTGGGGAGGCCCATCAAGGGAGTTTCATCCATGAATTTTTGATGAGTTGATGAGGGGAAGGGTTATGGTGCTTGACGCCAATGAGCTTGTTACTGAGCTTGGCAGCCTTGAGTGTTTTGGTAATTCCTTCGACCATAATGACAAAGAGGAAGGGGGACAGAGGGTCTTCCCATCTGTTGCCTCTGGAGGGGTTGAAAGGCTTGGAGGAGATCCATTAACCAAGATAGAAAATAAGGCTCTTGAGACTAGAGCCAAAATCCAATTTATGGAGTCCTGATGGAAGCCAAAAGCAGTTAAGACTTCCCGCATGTATTTCTAGATGATTTTGTCGAAGGATTTTGACATGTCCAATTGCATCATCATGCTAGGATTATTTTGGGTTTTGAGAGAGTGAATCATTTCATGTGATAATATGATGCATTCTAGAATCTGTCAGCCCTCAAAATAACTTGCTTAATTAGAAGAGTTGAGGAGGGGGAGAACAATCTTGATTTTGTTTGCCAAAACATTAGAATGATTTTTTATATAACATTGCAAAGGTCGATCGGTTAGAAGTGATCTCGAGAGTCAACTCCTTCCTCCTTGAGAATGAGAGTGAGGAAGGTGGCATTGAGTGCCTTTAGAATATTTTTTTTTTTTATCGTTGAATCCTCCACTAGGGAGTGCACTTCATATTTTATGAAAGGCCAAAATTTTCTGAAAAAATAAATGGTGAAACGATCAGGCTCAGGACCTTTCCCATTGGGCATTGACATTACTTCCTCCTCTAATTATTGCATTGAGACCTCCCAAATGAGCATTTTGTTGTGGTTTTGGTTAAGGATGGAGGGGATGTTATTGGTGATTTCCCTAATGGCTCGGAATCTGTAAACCTGAGGCTCCTCCAAGAGATTACTATAGAAATTCTTTAGCTCATTCGAGATGTCCTCATGTGTGTGAAGTGTAACTCCATCCCTAGATTTAAGATTGATAATTCTATTGTTTTTCCCATGTTGAATGATAAAGTGATGGAAAAATGAGAAGTTATGTTCTCCACACCTCTACCAACAGATTCAAGACTTCTGCTGCCAGAGTTTCACCTCCTACGGAGCTATGTCTTCCCATTTCTTGTGGAGGCTCCTTTCCTCTTCTTTCATTTGATTTGTAAGGCCATAATGGATGATGCGTTGTTGAACTTCTTCCATGCTTTGTTCCAACACCTTCTTATCTTTGAAAATATTGCCAAATACTTCTTTGTTCCAATTTTTTAATTTTATTTATGTTCCTTAGTTTTTCTATAATTGGTACATTTTGGTACCAAATTGAGGTGGAGAGCCTTCCCACCAATTCTTCCTATTGCATAGGCATTTTGGGTGCTCAAGCTAGAAAGCCTCAAAGCAGAAGGAATTGTTTTGGGTGGAAAACAATGCTTAGAGCAATAGGACGGTGTTCAAAGCATGTTTGGGGAAGAATATGACCTTCAATTTCCCAGGTGATTAGGTAGACGACTTCTGAAATAAAAAAATGATAAAGTCTTGAGGCAATCAGTCTATCCCCACCTCTTTTATTGTTCCAAGTGTAAATTCCATTCACAGTCGGAATGTCAATTAGTCCCATTTTATCAATGGTTTCTTGGAATTTTTTTATCTCTATCTAGCCTACGAAGCCCTCCTTTCTTTTCAGACAAATTGAGGACCATGTTAAAGTTCCCTCCTATGATTTTGTAGGCATGGGGTATGGTTCCAAGGACTCTCATGATCGTGGTTAACATATGTATCCTCTCATCCACCTTGTGGGGTGCATAGATGTTGGTTACACATATGGTATTATTGGTACCTATGATGCTTAGGACCAATGTGATGGAACTTCGAGTTGCAACAAAGGAAA
>APFE031262413.1:6122-53561 GCA_000404065.3 Pinus taeda
GGATAGCCAAAAAGTAAGCTTGAGGTTGTATCTTCTACAACAATAGTCGATCCAAATGAATCTGTTCAGAGTTTGGGTTCGGTAGACTCACCTAGATCTTTTCAAAGCATGAAGCAGTAGAGAGGAGCAAGCTCGCCTTCTACATGCCCAAAGTTCAGGGTACAACACATTTTGTGGGATTTCCCCTGAAGTGGTTAAGAAGATGGCTAAAAAAGAGCTTGCTGAAGAGGTTTGGAGATTACAAGCAGCTTTGGGAGAACAATCAGAAATCACAAAGATCAGTAAGAAAGACTTTGAGAGGCTTCAAAATGAGAAGGTTCTATGTAGAATATGTTTTGAAGGAGAAATTGCAGTTGTGTTACTTCCCTGTAGGCATCGCATTCTTTGCAGTGCTTGTTCAGAGAAATGCAAGAAGTGCCAAATTTGTAGGGTTTCTATCATGGAGCGCATGCCTGTCTATGATATCTAAGATATATACTATCACCAAAGTTGCCAGGCCATAATTTTGTGCGATGTTCAACATCCATTCAATGCCAAAATTTTCTGCAAATTGCTCTTCAAAGATATTCCACAACATGTTCTGGGTCAAAGGCAGCGAATGCAGTCAATATATGACTGTCAATGTGGACAAAAATGTAAATTGATGTTTTCTGGCTATTTTTATTGCTTTTTCTTTGGAGCTCCAGCGTGTTGGGTGATCAATCTATGGTTTTAAAACCCGCAACCTAGCGTTGTATTGGCAATTCTTCCTGTGTATACCCTGAGGAAAACAGGTGGCAATCAGAAAGCAAAAGAAATATATTTTAAAGACTTCGATCCAGTCATCAACTCCTAGACAGCAGCAATGTTGATAGGCCTCGGGACTTTATAAAGCATATATGTGTTAACAAGAGGTATAGCGGTGATAGAGGCGGTGATAGACCTCCACGAGGAAAAACGGGTGATAGAGATGATGCCTCTGAAAGTAGGAAACCAGATTCATTTTGGTCAGATTCCCGTAGCCCTCCATATGAAGATGGATATGGAAATCATCGTTATGGTCATCGTTCTGGATCTCGTGATGTTTGGAGTTTGCCAAATTGGATTAACCTTTTCTTGTATGTTGCAGAAGAGGTTAGAAGTATTCCGGCATAGCTGGGTCTGAGGTTGCGAAGGAAAGTGCCAATGTCGTGATTTCAGATGATAATTCTGCAACAATTGTAAATGTAGCAAAATAGGGGCGTTCAGTATATTTCAGTTGCTTCGGGTCAATCTGATTATGGATACGTTTGGCATTGGCAACAGAATTTTCAAATGATGAGTTGATGAAAAGATTACCTGTAGAAAGAACTCAAAGTTTTATCAGTAATTCTATGTGGAGGAATATAAATGGCCAAAGTGTCTATCAACTCATTATATTAGCAGTTTTGGAGATGGAAGGAATATGGCTTCTTGAGCTACATGGTTCTGATGCAGAATCAATTTTAAACACATTGATCTTTAATACGTTTGTCTTCTGCCAAGTGTTCAATGAAATAAACTCCAGAGATATAGAGAAGATAAATGTATTGCATGGCACGCTCAACAACTTGATCTTCATTGGAGTAATGTCATTCACTGTTGTATTCCAAGTAATAATGGTAGAATTTCTTGGTGATTTGGCAAATACAGTTCCACTTAGTGGGAAACTTTGGTTGGTTAGTGTTCTGATAGGATTCTTTAGCATGCCTTTTGCGGCAGTTATAGAATTTGAGTCCTATTTGATTTAGAAGTCTAGAAGATTTAGTAGAATTAGAATTTTAATTGTTTTAGGATTCCAGCGCTGTCAATTCATAGTCAGCTGTAATTATTAGTTAGTTAAAAGTTAGTAGGTGTCACCATAAGCAGAATCGAATTCCCCTCATGCTGGAGGAGGAATATCGATTAGTTAGAATAAGAATGTTATATATAGCTGAAACATCTAGGTGCCAGGGGTTGGAGATTTTTATCAAAAAGACAGAGTTTTCATATTGGTTAATGTAAAGTTTCTTTTCACAGTAATAGAAAGCATATTTTTTCTTCCCAAGATTCATCCTGTGTCTCAAATGTTCAGAATGTATGTGGTTTTGGTTCTATTCATCTCGTTTTACAGTTCACTAGACATGCAATCACTCTGAATTCATCATTGATGCTCAAACTTCCTGTGTATGTCTTGTTGAGTTGAAGTACTTCTTGGTAAATGTTTTGAACAGTGAGACATTATATGCCTTGGTTTCTATGATTCAGTAGTTGCTTGTTTACTATAGGAATGTATGACTCCATGAACCCAATGGGAGAAGCCTTGATTTTGTTGTTCCAACCAGCTTGAAATTTATTCACTGTTTTAAAGAGTTAGCCATCTTTTTGCCCTTAAATGCATATCAAAATCTGTGAGAGAGCCCTCTCTGACTAATGAGTCTAAAACTTAGTCTAAAGCCTGGTTTGAAACAGTTGCATGAGATCTCACTAAGTAGCAGCCTTTAGTGTATGATTTTGTGACAAGAGGTAGGATGGAAAAAATGTGCAGTTTTAGAAAAGGAGAATCTAGCTTCTAGAAAAATAGAGAAAAATCTAGTGAATATTTCATCAGAACATTTTGTTGTGGATGGTTAGATGATTATGGATTTTCTTGGAGTTGATTATAGTATTGATGAAATCGAAAAGGCAACTAGCACACAACCTCCTAATCAAAATTTTGTTGTAGGGAAAACACTTTTTCAATAATTTGACATTCTAGAAATTTTCCCTAAGCATGTACAATATCCTTCCAATAATAGAACTACAAACATAGAGGTTAAGAGTTCCAAAATATACTTGGGACAAAAAAGTGCCAAAATATAGGCCCATTACCCTTACCTAAATTGGACACTACATGATGGAGAACTACAAAACACCTTAAGGTGGATAAAAATGATTTATCATCACTAGAAGGTAGGCTATCTAACTGAACTATTGATTATCAATCCTACAAAATTATCAAATAGAACATAGAACTATAACAACACCTCCCCACATTTAGCCATTTTCACTGAAATGCCAAGGTAAAAATGAGATGAGAGTTATTATGACATGACCCAACCTCTTAATACTAGTTAAGGAAGTGGGCCCTACAACTAAGCACTGATTGAAAAATCGCGACATTCCTTATTGGTATAGGGACACTCAGTGACTAATGAACCACCCCAAGTAACCAAACCCTAAGTTGGGACTTCTTATCACACAACTTAACCTGCAACTTCATGCATGAAAAGGACTCCATGCAGTTAAAGGCCTCCAACCACACTCACAAGCCTTCCTGGGTGCAATTGTGACTAGAATTGTCTAGTTCAGAGGGTGTGGATCCGAGATTAGAGCCATAATTCCAAATTATCCTCTAGACCACTGCCCAGAACTTCCTAAAACCTCTTAGAATCATTAATGACATGACAAAAAGGCTAAACATACAAACTTAAAGGTAGAATTTAACTTATAGGTCATGAATGCACATCTTATCATTAAAGTTGAAGATTTATCTAAGAATCACCGAGAAGGCATTATGCCATATCCACATTGCTACAACAACACTTATTATTCCATACATTCATCAACCTCTCAATATCTAAACAATTCATGACAACATCCATAAAAGATACATATCATATGAACAATATATAACTACAAAATAACTAGCATATAAACCATGGAAAATCATCCATAACATTGCCATCAAAATCACTGCAAATATGCATGAATCACAATAGAAGAATATATATTATTATCATATGAAATTACTAACCAAGTCATGGACTTCCATGTAGCACTTGACCATAGATTAGGTTGAACCAAATATTTCTTTCAACCAATCACCCCTACACCATATTCCAAGCATGAATGTGGGATCTCATGGAATAAACCAAACCAAACCAAACTAGGGCTTCCAAAGGCAAACCACCTCAACCCTTAACCAATGATTCCAATTCAGAGCTAGGCATCACTAACACAAAATAGATTGCTCTCTATCCAAGTTAACCAGGGCTCTGGGAACTAGTAACTCAACCGACAACCTTCTAAGGTTCCAAAGAATTTGTCAAACCCATCCCCATGGACTAGTAACTCAACCCACCAAAGGCTCTAGATAATTTTTCCAACCTGGCTCCAGGGACTAGTAACTCAACCCACCAAGGGCTCTGTTAGAGCCTATATTTACCTCAGGCTGAAAAGGTAAGGTTCTATGTCCACATCAAACCATGCTCAGCCTCGTAGCTAGCCCTACGAGGATAGGATAGGGCTCTCTCCGGGTCAATCTCAACAAAAGATAATCGATGGGGCTCGATATTACTGAAATAAAAACTTATTTTAGGCTAGGTATGAAGTAAAAAGGTTTGATTTGAGTTTTTTGGGGGGCTTTTATGTTGGAAAATGGAATGGAAAATTTGGGCACGGGGATGAGGCACAGTTTTTTGCAGAGTTTTGATTGGGGCAAGGAAGGCAATTGTTTTGATGCTTTTGAATGAATAAATGGATGGATCAGACCGGTGAGGATCCAAGGAGGGCAAGAGGGTCTCAAGCGTCATCCTCAAACAGATGAAAACATTGAAAATTAAACAAATTTTAAAGCAGACCACAATAGTCCAGTGAATTCTACTTCAATCACTCATTTGTTTAATTTCAGAACCAAAGAGAGGGAAAATGATACAAATAAACATAAATGAAATTACAAGTACATAGATAAACACACCATCAAAACATAGAGCCACATGGATCCCAACAAGTGTTGCAAAACCCTGGTCTTTCCTTTGCCAAAAATGCAGAGATAGAATGTACAATAGAGTGCTAAGCAATCCCAAGTGTCCAACCCTGAAAATGACTAAGAAGATACATGATATAGACCATCCTAACCGACTCCCATGCCTCTAGGGGTCGATCTCATCATTCTAGGAGTTGTTTCAACCAATTCTAAACAAAGCACTAAAATCTAGGCAAGCAAACAACTTGCTTCTATAAGGTAGGAAATTGATTCATTCATTAAATTTTCACTTTTTAATGAATGAATCCTCTAGAACAAGTAAAAATATGCCAATATAACATCATGATCCTTCAATTACATGAATATAGGTCAATAATTACATCACAAAGAAAAACTAGTCAAACTGGCCAAATTTCTGAGTTGGAAGGTGAAAAATTGTGCAAAAATCCTCTATGCACCGCGCCAAATCCTCTATGGGTCGCGCCACTTTGAGGCTGAATTTGAGGCACTCCATGAAGTACAAATTGAGCCCATGATAGCTTTTTGGAAATCCCATCTTTTTTTCTTTCTAACACAAGTGGAATTTTTCAATTTGGTGTCCATTTGCCCCTCCAAAACTTCAATCTCTGAAGACTACTTCCTGTGTGTCAAAATAGGGGCAGTGAGGTCATTTTTTGAGTGTTTTTTGACCTCTTGGGGACTCAAAACTTGCCCACACTTCTTGGCCATGCACCTGTAGTCATGAGCTTTCATCCCAAATCCAAAAATATAAAGTTTTTGCCATTTGGAGCTCCATAACAAAAGTGCGCGCCACATGGCGTGGCGCATAGGGAGAAAAACTCTGGTTTTTTTAGTGCCAAAATTTGTCAAAATACCAAAAATGCCCCAAATTTCTTGAAATTTGGGCTGGAGCTTCTCCATCAAGTGTCATGCTAGGCTAAAGAGGCTTTGACCAATATCCAAAGGCGATCATGCTCCTTTTGCATCTTTTGCTTCTTTGTTGCCTTCCTCAATTTCGCCTTTAGACTCTTTATTCGTGCCTTGGAACTCATGTTTCGGACCCTCTAATGGAAAGCCATCTATCTCAATAATAATTTGTCCCTATCGGCCTTCTCTAGCAGTCTCTCCAAGTGGATGTTGATTCTCTCGAGCCATGACTCCCGATCATCATTATTCACTTGCTCCAATGTAGTGAACTCAATCCTTCTCCTTTGGGCAGCTTGGCGATTCTTGCAGATGTTTTGCAACTCCATGATTGCATGCTAATATCCAAGTTGTTTTTTCCTCTGCTCCAAGTATCTGATAATCCACTTAACCCTCTCCAAATCGAGAGACAAGACTTTGATCTTTGTCTGCTACTCCTCGATGATCTCTCTAAGTTTGGCACTTTCGGGCCTGTATCTGTATCATCATCATGAATGAGAATGAAGTCAATCTCTCATTCACCTAATGGCCCCTCATCTTACATTGGCCTCTTGCCTCTGTCCTGTACCTATGATGCTAGTGTCGGAAGCGAGGCCCCTTCCACCCCGGGTGGAGATAACACTCGCTTTACTGCTGCAAATAACTGTCTCGTGCCCTTCTGATATGTAATGAAGAACAGTATAGTAAAAATGTGTGGATCATGGCCTTCTTACTGATGAGAAGGTCCACCAGTCTCATGCCCAACCTCTGAAGGTCTGTGTGAAACTCTGAAAAAGTCGCAAGAGATTAAATCATCCCAAGTGATACCCTGTAATCGAAGCTGATGAACCACCAAAATCTTGATGAGAGAAAAATGGAAAATGTTGTTGAACTGCTGCTCAGGGGTCTTGTGCTGCACAAGGGCGGTCATCCTCTCTATGTTCTAGCATATGAAATAAGGAATGTTCATCATCCTTACCCAGGTGAAATGCATGAGAAACCTGATCTGATAAGCATATACTCGGGAGAAGCGACCTTCACAACTAAAATACTTCCTGATTAATTTCATTAATGGAGCATATTAATCTTTCAGATATCGGAACGGGAACACTCTCTTGAGCTGCCTCAAGAAACCGGGTTTAATGTCTGCCTCATATTGCTGCCAGTCAATCTTCTGCTTCTTGTTCCATGGTTCTCCAATGTTCGATATGTTGGTTGCTAATGAGATAGAATCTGGTGTAAGTGTGAAAGTGACACCAGCCAAAGTAACTCAATCACCATGTAAATGTAATACAAATAAGCGAGCCAACTCATGATGGGTTTGAACAGTAGGAACATTCTCACAAAATTCATAACATGACTAAAATTGGAAAAAAGAAACAGCAAGAGGGTAGGCTTTCAATTCTATAAGGGTGGTCAGTTCTTCTCTAACATGTTTTCCACCTTTGTGAGGCCTTCGGGGTGCATGTCCCTCCATGGGTGAGTCACTTTGGGTCTCTACTTCATAATCAGATGAATGACCAGATGACATAACTGCTGCTGTACAAGCTGCCTTGGAGAAAAAGATGCTGGTGATAAAACTATGTTGGATTGCTCTGTTTGTGATGTGGTTGAATTCTGCCACCAAGGGGGGAAATGCCACAAGGGACTGTTAGGAAGGGGGGGGGGGAAACTAGTAAGGGATTAGGGACTATTGGGAATATAGGGATTAGGGAAATGTAGGAGGATTTTTAGGGATTTGATGTATAGGGTAGGGTTTCGAGTTTTACATTTGGCAATATCTGGAAGGGAATTGGGGTAGGGGTTTAGTAGTTTTTTGGGGATAGGGAAGAATAAAATCAGGGAGAATATGTAATAAGGGAGAAGAGGATGAGGGAAAAAAGGAAAAATGAAATGGAGTGATTTTGGTAGCAAAGTAATGCTCTAGAAAACCCTCATAGCAAGTCTTCTTGAGGTATTGTAGAGGGATGGTTTGAGGTTTTGCTTCAACCATTACCATCCATAAAGCACCATCACTAATCACAACATTGGATGAAACATCAAAATAACAGCCCTACTTGGAAAATCCATGCAAGTTATGAGCAAATTGGTGAAATTTCAAGCAAATTCGGGCTTTCAGGTGTATGCACCGTGCCACATACCCAGTGTGCCACGCCGTCCCAGTGCGTCGTGCCCGTGTTATTCAACACTGTGTGGTTTCTCCAGTGTGCCACGCCACATGCTCTATGTGTCGTGCCAGCCAAGTTTCCTCCAACTTCACCCAAATTGCGCACTAACTCAACAAATTTGATTTCAATGGCCTCTCATCAGTCTTGGCATGCAAATGACATTGATCCTCATGGAAATAAACTTATAAAGACATGGATTTGATTTTTGTTTCTTCAAAACCCATTTTGTAATGTTTCGGCATTCGCAATTTTTGACATTTTAATACAACTCTATGATTTGAATTTCCTTTTTGGTTTTTGACTGAAATGATGAAATTCTTGGCACTTTTTTGCAGGGATGGTGGCATGTCTTAACCAAGGAAGACCAGGGTTGCGCTTGCAGATTTCAACAACTGATTTTTTTTTTAAATTACATGGCAATATATACAAAAAACAAAATGTCGACTTTGCTTCAAAACAGAGTTTTGAAGAAAAGTCATAATCTATCAATATGATGATGAAATTTTGCAAAATGAAAACTTGTTTAGGACCTCCCTCTGGCCTGCTGACATTATTGACACTATGAAGACACAGTTTGTGAAACCCTAGACCTATGATTGACATGACTCTTTGGCCATCAAAAGATTGAACATTGACTTTCATGGACTTTAATAAAATTTGATGAAAATACCTGAGCGAGTAGGTACAAAACATGAGGGGAATTGTGTGTCAAGGCCCTTCTATCATATTATGGCATTCCCTTAGTGGAATGCAACTGAGTGGATCGAGTGAGACACCTAAAAAATGAAATTCAAAAGAGAAATTTTGATCGCTGACGGAGGGATGTAAAGACCGACTCTAACATTGGCTCTAATGGAGATGGTGGCTCCTTGGAGGTGCCAAGAACTACAGATCTTTGAGAGATCAGACAGCGCCTTCGTCCATTGGGCAATGGAGTAAAAAATGCAAGCTGAAACGCATGACTAAAAACTGATGACTTGACGACACAAATTGACTCACACTCAACTAAAAACTGACTCGGTACGTAAACACAACCGACAAACTGGAAAATATGCTCAATATGAAGATTATTCAATACAACCTACTCTAGTTGTTCCATTCATCACCTGATCAAGTGAGATGAAACAACCAATGCAACCAAGTATTCCGGTTGCTGTTTGAATTCTCCGCAAGTGCTAGCTTACGAACAACAAGAGAGAAATACTGAAAGGCAACTCCCATGAAAACTTGTGAACAAATCCATTGAATACTATGGATTCTCTATCCGCCTCTAAAAACACTGCATAGGGATCTTGAAGTTCATGCACACTGGGACTTAGCTTATCCAATGGATTACTTCTCTTATCTTCATACGATGAATGCAAACTTTGATATGAGCTTTGTGACGAGACTCCTGCTTTGTCCTTTCATGTTTCTACTGGTCAGGTTCATCCTCTGGTGGAGTCTTTGGATCTGATCGCAAAAACAATTTGGAATCACCAGGTGAATGATTTCAGCCTTGCTGTGTCTAATCGTTGTCCACCATCAACAATCAGATCTGAACTTGATACATGTACTGGGGTAATCGTCTAGATCAGATGTTCAATTTATAAACTAGACTGGAGATTGACTGAAGTAGCTTTTATCTACTTGCACTAATGCGAAGCAAAAGCGTTTCGAAGGCTACCTGGCTAACTTCAGGCTCCGTCTGTAGTCTACAAAGCCAAACAATGGAAATAAAATTTCTTCCCCAGTGGAGACGCCACTATGTTAGAGCCTAGATTTACCTTAGGCTGAGAAGGTAAGGTTCTAGGTCCACATCAAACCATGCTCAGCCTCGTAGCTAGCCCTACAAGGAGAGCAGAGGGCTCTCTCCGGGTCAACCTCGGCAAAAGATAATTGATGGCACTCTAGATGAATAAAATAACAACTTATTTTAGGCTAGGTATGAAGTACAAAGGTTTTATTTGAGTTTTTGGGGGATGGGGTTTGTGTTGGAAAATGGAACGGAAACTTTGGGCTCGAGGATGAGGCACAGTTTTGTGCAGAGTTCTGATTGGGGAAAGGAAGGGAATTGTTTTGATTCTTTTGAATGAGAAAATGGATGGATCATACTGGTGAGGAGCCAAGGAGGGCAAGGGGGTCTCAAGAGTCCTTCTCAAACAGATGAAAACATTGAAAATTAAACAAATTTCAAAGCAAAGCACATCAGTCCAGTGAATTCTACTTCAATCACTCATTTGTTTAATTTTAGAAGTAAAGAGAGGGAAAATGATACACATAAACATCAATGAACTTACTAGTACATAGAGAAACGCACCATCAAAACATAGAGCCACATGGATCCCAACAAGTGCTGCAAAACCCTGGTCTTTCCTTTGCCAAAAATGCAGAGATAGAATGTACAATATAGTGCTAAGCAATCCAAAGTGTCCAACCCTGAAAATGACTAAGAAGATACATGATATAGACCATCCTAACCCACTCCCATTCCTCTAGGGGTCGAGCTCATCATTCTAGGAGTTGTTTCAACCAATTCTAAACAAAGCACTAAAATCTAGGTAATCTAACAACTTGCTTCTAAAAGGTAGGAAATTGATTCATTCATTAAATTTTCACTTTTTGATGAATGAATCCTCTAGAACAAGTAAAAATATGCCAATATTACATCATGATCCTTTAATTACATCAAGATAGGTCAATAATTACATCACAAAGAAAAACTAGTCAAACTGGCTGAATTTCTGAGTTGGAAGGTGAAAAATTGGGCAAAAATCCTCTATGCGTCGCACCAAATCCTCTATGCATTGTGCCACTTTGAGGCTGAATTTGAGGCACTTACCTAAGTCCAAATTATGCCCAAGATAGCTTGTTGGAAATCCCTGCCTGTCTACTTTCGAACCCAAGTAGATTTTTTCAATTTGGTGTCCATTTGCCCCTCCAAAACTTCAATCTCCCAAGACTGCTTCTTGTGTGTCAAAATAGGGGAAGTGAGGTCATTGTTTGAGTGTTTTTTGACCTCTTGGGGACTCAAAACTTGCCCAAACTTCTTGTCCATGCACAAGTAGTCATGCGTGTTCATGCCAAATCCAAAAATATATTTTTTTTGCCATTTCGAGCTCCTTAGCAAAACCGCGCACCACGTGGCGCAGCGCATAGGGAGAAAAACTCTGTTTTTTAGAGCCAAAATTTGTCAAAATACCAAAAATGCCCCAAATTTCTTGAAATTTTGTTTGGAGCTTCCCCATAAATTTCCATTCTGGGCTAAAGTGGCTTTGGCCAATATCCGAGGGCGATCATTCTCCTTTTGCATCTTTTTCTTCTTTGTTGCCTTCCTCAATTTTGCCTTTAGACTCCTTATTCATGCCTTGGAACTCATGTTGCGTGCACTATAATGGAAAGACATGTGTCTCAATAATGATTTGTCCCTATTGTCCTTCTCTAGTAGTCTCTCCAAGTGGATGTTGATTCTCTCAAGCCATGACACCCGATCATCATTAATCACTTGCTCCAATGTAGTGAACTCAATCCTTCTCCTTTGGGTAGCTTGGCGATTCTCACGAATGTTTTGCAACTCCATTATTGCATGCTGATCTTCAAATTATTTTTTCCTCTACTCCAAGTATCTGATAATCCACCTAGGCCTCTCCAAATTGAGAGACAAGTCTTTGATCTCTGTCTGCTGCTCTTGGATGATCTCTCTAAGTTTGGCACTTTCCGGGCCCGTATCTGTATCATCATCATGAATGAGAATGAAGTCGGTCTCTCGTTCACTTGACGACCCCTCATCCTACATTGGCCTCTTTCCTCTATCCTGTACCTGTGATGTTGGTGTCGGAAGCGAGGCCCCTTCCACCCCGGGTGGAGATAACACTCGCTTTGCTGCTACAAATAATTGTCTCGTGCCCTTCTGATATGTAATGAAGACCGGTGTATAACAATGTGTGGACCATGGCCTTCTTGCTGATGAGAAGGTCCACTAGTCTCATGCCCAACCTCTGAAGGTCCCTGTGAAACTCTAAAAAAGTCACGAGAGATGAAATCATTCGAAGTGATACCCTGTAATCCAAGCTAATGAACCACCAAAATCTTGATGAGAGAAAAATGGCAAATGCTGTTGAACTGATTCTTAGGGGTCTTGTGCTGCACAAAGGCGGTCATCCTCTCTATGTTCCGGCATATGAAATAAGGAATTTTCATCATCCTTACCCGATTGAAATGGATGACAAACCTAATGTGATAAGCATATACTCGGGAGAAGCGACCTTCAAAACAGAAATACTTCATTATTAATTTCATTAATGGAGCATATTCATCTTTGAGATATCGGAACGGGAACACTCCCTTGAGCTGCCTCAAGAAACTAGGTTTAATGTATGGCTCATAAAGCTGTCGGTCAATCTTCTACTTCTTGTCCCATGGTTCTCCAATGTTCGGTATGCCGGTTGGTAATGAGATAGAATCTGGTGTAAGTGTGAATGTGACACCAACCAAAGTAACTCGATCACCATGTAAATGTAATACAAATAAGCAAGCCAACTCATGATGGATTTGAACAGTAGCAACCTTCTCACAAAATTCATAACATGACTAAAACTAGAAACAAGAAACAACAAGAGGGCAGGCCTATAATTCTATAAGGGTGGTCGGTTCTTCTCTAACATGTCTTCCAGCTTTATGAGGCCTTCGGGGTGCATGTCCCTCTGTGGGTGAGTCACTTTGGGTCTCTACTTCATAATCAGATGAATGATCGGATGACATTACTGTTGTTGTATAAACTGCCTTGGAGAAAAATATGCTGGTGATAAAACTATGTTAGACTGCTCTATTTGTGATGTGGTTGAATTCTGCCACCAAGGGGAAAAATGCCATAAGGGACTGTTAGGAGGGGGGGGGGACTAGTAAGGGATTAGGGACTATTGGGACTATATGGATTAGGGAAATGTAGGAGGATTTTAAGGGATTTGATGTATAGGGTAGGGTTTGGAGTTTTACATTTGGCAATATGCAGAAGGGAATTGGGGTAGGGGTTAGTAGTTTTTTGGGGATAGGGAAGAATAAAATCAGGGAGAATATGGAATAAGGGAGAAGAGAATGAAGGAAAAAAAGGAAAAATGAAATGGAGGAGTGAGTTTGGTAGCAAAGTAATGATCTTGAAAACCCTAACAGCAAGTCTTCTTGAGGTTTTTTAGAGGGAGGGTTTGATGTTTTGCTTCAACCATTACCATCCATAAACCACCATCACTAATCACAACATTGGATGAAACATCAAAATAACAACCCTACCTGGAAAATCCATGCAAGTTATGAGCAAATTGGTGAAATTTCAACCAAATTTGGGCTTTCAGGTGTATGCGCCGTGCCACATACCCAATGTGTTGCGCTGTCCCAGTGCGATGCACCCATGTTATTTAACACTGTGTGGTTTCTCCCAGTGCGTCGTGCCACCTGCTCTATGCGCCGCGCTGGCAAAGTTTCCTCCAACTTCACCCAAATTGCGCACTAACTCAACAAATTTGCTTTGAATGGCTTCTCATTAGTCTCGGCATGCAAATGACATTGATCCTCATGGAAATAACCTTATAAAGACATGGATTTGATTTTTGTTTCTTCAAAACCCATTTTGCAATGTTTTGGCATTGGCACTTTTTGACATTTTAATACAACTCTATGATTTGAATTTCGTTTTTGATTTTTGACTGAAATGATGAAATTCTTGGCAATTTTTTGCAAGGATGGTGGCATGTCTTGACCAAGGAGGACCAGGGCTGTGCCTGGAGATTTCAACAACTGAATTTTTTTTTTTTGAAAATTACATGGCAATATATACAAAAAACAAAATGTCGACTTTGCTTCAAAACAAAGTTTTGAAGAAAAGTCATAATCTATCAATATGATGATGAAATTTTGCAAAATGAAAAATTGTTTAAGACCTCCCTCTGGCCTACTGACATTATTGACACTATGAAGACACAGTTTGTGAAACCCTAGACCTATGATTGACCTGACTCTTTGGCCATCAAAAGATTGAACATTGACTTTCATGGACTTTAATAAACTTTGATGAAAATACCTGAGCGAGCAGGTACAAAACATGAGGGGAATTGTGTATCAAGGCCCTTCTATCAGATTATGGCATGCCCTTAGCAGAATGCAACTGAGTGGATCAAGTGAGACACCTAAAAAATGAAATTCAAAAGAGAAATTTTGATCGCTGACAGAGGGATGTAAAGACTGACTCTAACATTGGCTCTAATGGGGATGGTGGCTCCTTGGAGGTGCCAAGAACTGCAGATCTTTGAGAGATCAGACAACACCTTCGTCCATTGGGCAATGGAGTAAAAAGTGCAAGCTGAAATGCATGACTAAAAACTGATGACTTGACGACACAAATTGACTCGCACTTAACTAAAAACTGACTCGATACATAAACACAACCAACAAACTGGAAAATATGCTCAATATGAAGCTTATTCAATACAACCTACTCTAGTTGTTCCATTCGTCACCTAATCAAGTGAGATGAAACAACCAATGCAACCAAGTAAGTATTTTGGCTGCTGTTTGAATTATCCGCAAGTGCTCGCTTATGAACAACAAGAGAGAAGTACTGAAAGGAAATGCCCATGAAAACTTATGAATAGATCCATTGAATACTATGGATTCTCTATCCGCCTTTAAAAACACTGCATAGGGATCTTGAAGTTCATGCACACTGGGACTTAGCTTATCCAATGGATTACTTCTCTTCTCTTCGTACCATGAATGCAAACTTTGATATGAGCTTTGTGACGAGACTCCTGTTGAAAATAACAAAGAAAATGGCTACCAGATCAAGTTTGTATCAACACACGTTTCAAGCTCACTTGTAGTCAATGGAGAAGGATTTGAACTGTAGACATCATTGAACACATTAGCTATTGGATCGTGAAAAACTTGAAATGTCTGTTGCAACCCATTTTCTATTGGTTCCGATGAGATTCCATGATTTCCTATAGGCTCCTGATTTGAAGATATACTATGCAATTTACCCTTCAAAAACTGAAATGATTAAAAATGAAATGGTACGGAATCATCTTGTATCATTTGATCATGTGTGCTAGTTTCCATGTCCTCATCTACAACTTGACAATCAATGGCATTCGAGGGCTACAAATATGAATATGAGAAGTCTTGAACAAGGTTTTCATTTCCCGCGATATGGTCCAGATCAGGACTTGTCAACAACTGATTTCGAATTGCATGGAAGTTGTCTCTGATGAACTGAAATGAATCAAAACAAAAAGGTAAAGATCCTTCACTTACTTCAAAATTTTCTGCACTTTCCTTGTCACCGTCATAGCTGACATGCATCGGTTGATCACTGTATTCGAGTTGCTGAAAGTGAAATTCCTCCTTCCACAAACTAGATGTTGATTTATCTGTAAGATTAGCTTCTGTTTGGAGAACATAATCATCATCATATCAACAGATCTCTCTTCTCCAAGATGATCTACAAAACAATCGCTATGACAACTGGGATAAGAAGCAAAATGTTCTGGATTAGCCATTTGGTCTTCATCAATGAGCGAGCGATGGGATTGAACACTATAATCATTCCTTGCAGTGATCCTTTGCATCATCTCTTCCATTCCACTTGCCAAAACGTCAAGCTTTACCTCTAGAGATGTTGATTCCTCCAAATCTATGTTTTTTGTCTCTTCTTCTTTCAACCTTGCCCTTCAGATCGGCAGATGAGCCACTACATTTACTGCACTGTTCTGCATCTCGTGAAGTGTTTCAAGGTTCCTTTCTCTCAACGGAAACTCCATTTCTGGATCAAAGGCACCCGGGTAGTACAAGAGAGTGGATCCAAGAGGAGGCCTTATATCAACTGGCATCGAATGATAAACTTGGTTAAATCTGGCAGAAAACTATTGTACTGTCTCCTCTGGTTATCTTTTCAGCTGATTATACTCTTCTACAATCAAGAAAAGGTTATGTCCAATCACCCACCTGTCAAGGAAAACTTTGACGAACTGTTGGAAACTTGAGATGCTCTCATCGGGCAGGGCTTTGAACTAACTCTTCACTTTCCCTTGCAAAGAAAGAGCAAAAAGCCTAATACTGACATCTTCTTCATCAAATTCAAAAAGGTCTAGAAAATTCTCAACATTCTGCACACGTTGCTCAATGTTGACATTGTTACATTCACCGTCAAAACTTGGTAAATATATATAATACTTTGCAGGGAAAGCATGGAGTACAGAAGGTAAAATCAGAGGCTTGTATTGATCTGGAATTTTACAAGGTATAGGGGTATGTACAAAAGCTGAAAATAACAAAGAAACCAGCTGCCTGATCAAGTTTATATCAACACACGTTTCAAGATCACATGTATTCAATGGAGAAGGATTTGAACTGTAGACATCATCCAACACATTAGCTATTGGATCGTGAAAAATTTGAAAAGGCTGTTGCAACCCATTTTCTATTGGTTCCGATGAGATTCCATGATTTCCTACAGGCTGCTCATTTGAAGATATACTATGCAATTTACCCTTCAAAAACTAAAATGATTCAAAACAAAATGGTACGGAATCATCTTGTATCATTTGATCATGTGCGCCAGTTTCCATGTCCTCATCTGCAACTTGACAATCAATGGCATTCGGGGGCTGCAAATCTAAATATGAGAAGCCCTGAACAAGGTTTTCATTGCCCCCGAGATGGTCCGTTTCAGGACTTGTCGACAGTTGATTTCGAATTGCATGGAAGTTGTCTTTGATGAACTGAAATGAATCAAAACAAAAAGGTAAAGATCCTTCACTTACTTCAAAATTTGCTGCACTTTCCTCGTCACTGTCATAGCTGATATGCATCGGTTGATCACTGTATTCGAGCTGATGAAAGTGAACTTCCTCCTTCCACAAACTAGATGTTGATTTATCTGCAAGATTAGATTCTGTTTGGAGAACATACTCATCATCATACTGATCAAACTGAGGTAAATCATCAGTATAAAACACATCATCAAGCATACATGAAATATCAACAGATCTCTCTTCTCCAAGATGATCTACAAAACAATTTCTATGACAACTAGGATAAGAAACAAAATGTTATGGATCAACGATTTAGTCTTCTTCAATGAGCGAGCAATGGGATTGAACACTATAATCATTCCTTGTAGTGATCCTTTGCATCATCTCTTCCACTGCATTTGCCAAAACATCAAGCTTTACCTCTAGAAATGTTGATTCCTATGGATCTATGTTTTTCGTCTCTTCTTCTTTCAACCTTGCCCTTTGGATCAGCATATGAGCCTCTAAATTTACTGCACTGTTCTGCATCTCATGAAGTGTTGCAAGGTTCCTTTCTCTCAGCTGAAAATCCATTTCCAGATCAAAGGTACCCGAGTAGTGCAAGAGAGTAGATCCAGGAGGAGGCCTTATATCAACTGGCATCGAATAAAAAACTTGGTTAAATCTGGTAGAAAATTGTTGTATTGTTTCCTCTGGTTGTTTTTTCAGCTGATTATACTCTTTTACAATCAAGAAAAGGTTTTGTTCAATCACCCACCTATCGAGGAAATCTTTGACGAACTGCTGGAAATCTGAGATGCGTGCATCAGGTAGGGCTTTGAACCAACTCTTCACTTTGCCTTGCAAAGAAAGAGAAAAAAGCCTAATACTGACATCTTCTTCATCAACTTCAAAAAGGTCTAGAAAAGTCTCAACATTCTACACATGTTGCTCAACATTGACATTGTTACATTCACCGTCAAAACTTGGTAAATATAGATAATAATTTGCAGGGAAAGCATGGAGTACAAAAGGTAAAATCAGAGGCTTGTATCGATATGGAATTTTACGTACAAAAGCTGTAGAATCAATCTTGGTCTCTTGAGGCTTATCAATTTGAAGATGGTCATCACAAAATTTAGAATATGGGTCTTGATCAAGCTCAAAGGCACGCAAATCTTTGGTATTTACAACCTTCAAAGGGAAGGAATCAAATGCAGGCCAAGGATCTCTTCTCAAACATAGTATACTTTGCAAAGCCTTCTTGACATTCTCGGGAAACGAGCATAAATAATTTACAACAAAGAAAAAAATGTCTTGGGTGAAATTCCAACTTGAATACCTGATCTTTCCATATTGTCCTTTCATGTTTCTACTGGTCCAGTTCATCCTCCAGTGGAGTCTTTGGATCTCATCGCAAAAATGATTTTGAATTTCCAGGTGAATGATTTCAACCTTTCTATGTCTGATCGTTGTCCACCATCAACAATCATATTTGAACTTGATACATGTACTGGGGTGATCATTTAGATCAAATGTTCAGTTTATAAACTAGACTGGAGAATGACTGAAGTAGCTTTTATCTACTTGCGCTAATGCAAAGCAAAAACGTTTCGAAGGCTACCTGGCTAACTTCAGGCTCCATCTGTAGTCTACAAAGCCAAACAATGAAAATAAAATTTCTTCCCCAGTGGAGTCGCCACTATGTTAGAGCCTAGATTTACCTTAGGTTGAAAAGATAAGGTTCTAGGTACACACCAAACCATGCTCAGCCTCGTAGCTAGCCCTACGAGGACAGGAGAGGGCTCTCTCCAGGTCAATCTCGGCAAAAGATAATCGATGGGGCTCAAGATGACTGAAATAAAAGCTTATTTTAGGCTAGGTATGAAGTATGAAGGTTTTATTTGAGTTTTTCGGGGGGTTTTATGTTGGAAAATGGAACGACAAATTTGGGCTCGGGGATCAGGCACAGTTTTTGCAGAGTTCTGATTGGGGCAAGGAAGGAAATTGTTTTGATTCTTTTGACTAAATAAATGGATGGATCAGATCAGTGAGGAGCCAAGGAGGGAAATATGGTCTTAAGATTCCTCCTCAAATAGATGAAAACATTGAAAATTAAACAAATTTCAAAGCAGAGCACAACAGTCCAGTGAATTGTACTTCAATCACGCATTTGTTTAATTTCAGAAGTAAAGAGAGGGAAAATGATACACATACGTCAATGAACTTACAAGTACATAGAAAAATACACCATCAAAACACAGATCCACATGGATCCCAACAAGTGCTGCAAAACCCTGGCCTTTCCTTTGCCAAAAATGCAGAGATAGAATGTACAATAGAGTGCTAAGCAATCCCAAGTGTCCAACCCTGAAATTTACTAAGAAGATACATGATATATACCATCCTAACCAACTCACATGCCTCTAGGGGTCGAGATCATCATTCTAGGAGCTGTTTCAACCAATTCTAAACAAAGCACTAAAATCTAGGCAATCAAACAACTTGCTTCTATAAGGTAGGAAACTAATTCATTCATTAAATTTTCACTTTTTAATGAATGAATCCTCTAGAACAAGTAAAAATATGCCAATATTACATCATGGTCCTTCAATTACATCAAGATAGGTCAATAATTACATCACAAAGAAAAACTAGTCAAACTGGCCGAATTTCTGAGCTGGAAGGTGAAAAATTGGGCAAAATCCTCTATGCGCCGCGCCAAATCCTCTATGCATTGCGCCACTTTGAAGCTGAATTTGAGGCACTTGCTGAAGTCCAAATTGAGCCAAAGATAGCTTGCTGGAAACCCCTACCTTTCTACTTTCCAACCCAAGTGGAATTTTTCAATTTGGTGTCCATTTGCCCCTCCAAAACTTCAATCCCCCAAGATTGCTTCCTATGTGTCAAAATAGGGTTAGTGAGGTCATTTTTTGAGTGTTTTTTGACCTCTTGGGGAGTCAAAACTTGACCAAAATTTTTGGCCATGCACCAGTAGTCATGCTTTTTCATGCCAAATCCAAAAATATAAATTTTTTTCCATTTGGATCTCCCTAGAAAAAGCGCGCGCCATGTGGCGTGGCGCATAGGGAGAAAAACTATGTTTTTTATTGCCAAAATTTGTCAAAATACGAAAAATGCCCCAAATTTCTTGAAATTTGGGCTAGAGCTTCTCCATCAAGTGTCATGCTAGGCTAAAGAGGCTTTGGCCAATATCCGAAGGTGATCATACTCCTTTTGTATCTTTTGCTTCTTTGTTACCTTCCTCAATTTCGCCTTTAAACTCCTTATTCGTGCCTTAGAACTCATGTTGTGTGCGCCATAATGGAAAGCCATGTGTCTCAACAATGCTTTGTCCCTATGGGCCTTCTCCAGTAGTCTCTCCAAGTGGATGTTGATTATCTCGAGCCATGACTCCCGATCATCATTAATCACTTGCTCCAATGTAGTGAACTCAATCCTTGTCCTTTGGGAAGCTTGGCGATTGTCGCGAATGTTTTGCAACTCCATGATTGCATGCTGATATTCAAGCTATTTTTTCCTCTGCTCCAAGAATATGATAATCCACTTAGCCTTCTCCAAATTGAGAGACAATGCTTTGATCTCTGTCTGCTGCTCCTGGATGATCTCTCTAAGTTTGGCACTTTACGGGCCAGTATCTATATCATCATCATGAATGAGAATGAAGTTGGTCTCTCGTTCACATGATGGCCCGTCATCTTGCATTGACCTCTTGCCTCTGTCCTGTACCTATGATGCTGGTGTCAGAAGCGAGGACCCTTACACCTCGGGCGGAGATAACACTCGCTTTACTGCTGCAAATAACTGTCTCGTGCCCTTCTGATATGTAATGAAGACCGGTATAGTAACAGTGCGTGGATCATGGCCTTCTTGATGATGAGAAGGTCCACTAGTCTCATGCCCAACCTCTAAAGGTCCTTGTGAAACTTTGAAAAAGTCACGAGAGGTGAAATCATCGCAAGTGATACCTTGTAATTCAAGCTGATGAACCACCAAAATCTTGATGAGAGCAAAATGGCAAATGTTGTTAAACTGCTGCTCAGGGGTCTTATGCTGCACAAGGGAAGTCATCCTCTCTATGTTCCAACATATGAAATAAGGAATGTTCATCATCCTTACCTGGGTGAAATGCATGAGCAACCTGATGTGATAAGCATATACTCGGGAGAAGCGACCTTCACAACTGAAATACTTCATGATTAATTTCATTAATGGAGCATATTCATCTTTGAGATATCGGAACGGGAACACTCCCTTGAGCTGCCTCAAGAAACTAGGTTTAATGTATGGCTCATAATCCTGCCGGTCAATCTTCTGCTTCTTGTTACATGGTTCTCCAATGTTCGGTATGCCAGTTGCTAATGAGATAGAATCTGGTGTAAGTGTGAAAGTGACACCAGCCAAAGTAACTCAATCACCATGTAAATTTAATACAAATAAGCGAGCCAACTCATGATGGATTTGAACAGTAGCAACCTTCTCACAAAATTCATAACATGACTGA
The DNA here is from genome assembly GCA_000404065.3 of Pinus taeda. Classification (NCBI taxonomy): domain Eukaryota; kingdom Viridiplantae; phylum Streptophyta; class Pinopsida; order Pinales; family Pinaceae; genus Pinus; species Pinus taeda. The sequence continues at coordinate 27,204 of APFE031262413.1, forward strand.
AACTGGAAACAAGAAACAACAAGAGGGCAGGCCTGCAATTCTGTAAGGGTGGTCGGTTCTTCTCTAACATGTCTGCCACCTTTATGAGGCCTTCAGGGTGCATGTCCCTTTGTGGGTGAGTCACTTTGGGTCTCTACTTCATAACCAGATGAATGACCGCGACACCTAACTACTGTTGTACAAACTACCTTGGAGAAAAAGATGTTGGTGATAAAATTGTGTTGGACTTCTCTGTTTGTGATGTGGTTGAATTCTGCCACCAAGGGGAAAAATGCAACAAGGGACTATTAGGAAGGGGGGGGGGGGGGGGGGGGGGGAACTAGTAAGGGATTAGGGACTATTGGGACTATAGGGATTAGGGAAATGTAGGAGGCTTTTGAGGGATTTGATGTATAGGGTAGGGTTTGGATTTTTACATTTGGCAATATGTGGAAGGGAATTGGGGTAGGGGTTTAGTAGTTTTTGGGGATAGGGAAGAATAAAATCAGGGAGAATATGGAATAAGTGAGAAGAGAATGAGGTAAAAAAAGGGAAAATGAAATGGAGGAGTGAGTTTGGTAGAAAAGTAATGATCTTGAAAACCCTAACAGCAAGTCTTCTTGAGGTATTGTAGATGGAGGGTTTGATGTTTTGCTTCAACCATTACCATTAATAAACCACCATCACTAATCACAACATTGGATGAAACATCAAAATAACAACCCTACTTGGGAAATCCATGCAAGTTATGAGCAAATTGGTAAAATTTCAACCAAATTTGGGCTTTTAGGTGTATGCGCCACGCCACATACCCAGTGCACCGCGCCCGTGTTATTTAACATTGTGTGGTTTACCCTAGTGCGCCGTGCCTATCCAGTGCGCCACCACCTGCTCTATGCATCGCGTTGGCCAAGTTTCCTCCAATTTCACCCAAATTGCACACTAACTCAACAAATTTGCTTTGAATGGATTCTCATTAGTCTTGGCATGCAAATGACATTGATCCTCATGGAAATAAACTTATAAAGACATGGATTTGATTTTTGTTTCTTCAAAACCCATTTTGTAATGTTTTGGCATTGGCACTTTTTGGCATTTTAATACAACTCTATGATTTCAATTTCCTTTTTGATTTTTGACTGAAATGATGAAATTCTTGGCAATTTTTTGCAAGGATGGTGGCATGTCTTAACCAAGGAAGACCAGGGTTGTTCCTGTAGATTTCAACAACTGAATTTTTTTTTGAAAATTACATGGCAATATATACAAAAAACGAAATGTTGACTTTGCTTCAAAACATAGTTTTGAGGAAAAGTCATAATCTATCAATATGAAGATGAAATTTTGCAAAATGAAAACTTGTTTAGAACCTCCCTCTAGCTTGCTGGCATTATTGACACTATGAAGACACAGTTTGTGAAACCCTAGACCTATGATTGACATGACTCTTTGCCCGTCAAAAGATTGAACATTGACTGTCATGGACTTTAATAAACTTTGATGAAAAGACCTGAGCCAAAAAGTACAAAACATGAGGGGAATTGTGTGACAAGGCCCTTCCGTCAGATTATGGCGTGCCCCTAGCGGAATGCAACTAAGTGAATCGAGCGAGACACCTAAAAAATAAAATGCAAAAGAGAAATTTTGATCACTGACCGAGGGATGTAAACACAAACTCTAACAGGCTCTAGAGAATTTGTCCCAACTTAAGATCCAGGACTAGTAACTCAACCCAAGTTCTTTCAAGGCTTCCAGAGCATTTGTTCCAACTCACATCCATAAGGAATTATGAGCACCAACTAGAAAACACTCAATTCAAAAAACCCACAACACCATGGTTATTCAGGAAATGGGAATTCAAGGCTAAATCCACTATTAATCAAGGCATATCTCCATGCATATGCCAACAAACAACCATAAAACCACATGCATCTAACATGCATCCATAAATCAGCAAGGAAATCACACATGCAACATGTTACCTACAAAGTAATCCAGTTGTAGTTATTGATCTACTTGTTCCCTTGTGCTTTCATGCTATCCTTTTCCTTCTTTCTACAAATCCAAGTGAACACTTGAGTGCTCCAAGCATGCTCCAAGAATTCTCTACGCGTGTAAGAGTATGAGAGAACGAGAGAATAGAAGAGATACCGAAGCTAAAACTAACAAAAGGTTGTGAAATGATCCTCAGAAGCCTTTTTATCATCGAGTCCTCTATTTTCTTCATTTTTCTTCTTTTCCTTCAATTTCCTCTCATGCAAATATGTGACCTTTAATTTCCCTTTCCTCCCATTTTCAATTATTTCCTTCCTACAACTGTGTGAACCGTTGCACTAGTGGCAATGTTCGCATAGTCAATCAGATTTCATTGAACTACCTTTGGTTCTCTTTGATATCCACTCCAATCTTTTGCAGAGCAGGATCCTCCTGCAATGAAGTCCATAATTCCATGGCTTGCTCAAAGAGCTCCTTGCAATCCTTTACTACGTCTTCTACCATTGTCATGCCTTCTTCGATAGTAGCTTCACACTGCTCTCTAACTTCTGGAGGATTCATGGGCTGCAACTTCAGTTGTAGCTCTGATATCTGCAACTACATCTCGAATCGGACTCGGACAATTTCATCTTGAGACTCCTTCACTGCAGTGGCCAACTTTTGGATCTTCTCCGTGGAGGTTGTTTCGACTAGAATATTGAGCTCTAGAAGGTCACTGCAAGATGTTGTAAAGAATGCTGCTAACTGTTGGCTCAACATTATGATTTCCTCATTCTCCTTAAGTGTTTGAGCCTTCTCCTAAAAAATATGTTGGTTGTTTTTTTTAACTTCACTGACTGCCACTAGTATGCGTTTCTCCCGAATCTGCCATTTTCTTGATGTATTTCATGCAAAGTCTGAATAGGGAGTGTTGCAAGGTTTAAGCACAACTTCTTTATCTGCAGTAGTTGGGCCCTTTGTTCTTCCATCTCGTCACACAGGGATCCACCTGACAACTGAATGATGCTGAGATCCAAAGATCTATCTGTATCTAAAAATGACTCACTCGCTTGAGTCAGGCTCACTTACTGTTGGCTCGCCTGGTCCACGCTCATCTGTAACCTACCTGTTTGGATCTACAATTCAGGCCAATCCTGCTAAACCTTTCGCAGTGTCAGTTGGTACTATTCCTCAAAATGGCCCCAAAGATCAGTCATTATATCACGAACAATGTCACCTATCTCATCTAAATCTCCTTTACTAAGGATTGAAGGGGTTGTGCCTATTGATCGATTAGACTTTTGTTTCTTGCGCGGCCTATTGGAGTTTTGCCTTTTCCTTGTCCAAACAATGAAGGGGGAGTCTAACTCTGCACCACCTGCATTGCGTTCCTATGTTTCTTCCTCTAGATTTTTCTCCTTTCTCAACTCCTCAATGTCAATTGTGAACATTGTTGTCTCATGTGCTGATTTTTCTTTGGCTGCCACTTCTTTTTCTCTGGACACAACTTCCTTTCTCTACATAGATTTCTCCTTGGCGAAAACCATGTGCTTCTTTATTTTTCTCTGTTGTCATCTACTGTGTGGTTGAACCTTTTGCATCCTTGCAAGTACCTACACCAACATTAGATGGGGTGATCCAGTCACTTGGCCACTTGTCGACGACCCCTACCACTAAGTAAGGCAACTTGTGCCATATCATCATGGGATCCTTCCTTGTGCGAATATGTGGATTGTGGAAATCTACTTTGAAATTGGTTGTGGCTGCGTACTGATTGTACAGTGTGGGTGACAACCTTTTCCTTTGGGTAATCCCCGTTCTCAAATCCATCTCAAAAAGGACCTAGATTATCTTCGCCTTTGCGATGCACGTGGGGTCCTTCAAAGTCCACCATGTCACTAGTGCTATCAGTGGCAACAACCAGGCATAATGGAATTCCTTGATCTGATCCTGGGCCTCCCTGCAAGTCTCCATAATTTCCTTGCATAAGTACTAAGCCCAGTTATACTGGACTCCTTTGGTGCACTGTGTAGCCAAAGAGATAACCGATGTTGGTACTTCATCCATGCAATAATTATGCATTACTTTCCCTGCTAATATCTATGTGAACATTGGCACTCGTACAACAGTTCACACAATAGGGACGTCAAGCTTCCACGTATATTGACTATCCACTAATTTAGACAACGACTCTTATAATTCACACATAAAAGAACAGAAGAAAATTTCGTTCTCGTCGGTATACAAATATCTATTTAGCCACTCTTCCTTGGACAAGTGTGGATTCCTATTTTATTGAGCCATGAATTCATACAAATTTCGATCTATCCACTTCTCGACTTCCTTCTTAGTTTTGAACCATTTATTCAACATCACACATTCCTCAAATAGATCCTGGTCCTAGTAATGAAACCATTTGTTGGCTTGACGAGTCCTAACCGAGGTTCAAAGTTAGCTACGCCAACTAGAAAAACCTTAACTGTTGGTCCTTTCGGTAACAACCCGCATAGCGCAACCTGGAGTCTTACCCAAAGCAGTATCAGGCGATGACAGAACTAGGTTTTTGCGTCCACATGCTAGTGTGATGGGTTGTCATGGCTTCTAGGGCTTCTTTCAATCTTCGCGAACCCTAACCCTTAAACTATAAATCGTTGTAGTAACTCGTTAAAACATAATCTTAACCTTCACAAATGCTTTAATCATTCATAAAAGTAAGTAAAAATGTAGATATTCTACTTTTTCACATGAATTAAACATTTCTTCATATAAATTCAAATATCAGAGTGAATATATAGAAATTGCACAAGCAAAGATAGATACACAGATAGACAAGTAGAGCTTAAAAATAGTCTTTTATTGATATAATCATTGAGTTACAAACTCTTCTTCCCTGCGCACTCAACCTGCAGACTTACCAAGTTCTCTATGTACTCAGCTGCAGGAGCCTTCCCCTTTGCCTAAGTACAAGAAACAGACTTTCCTACCTTAGCTTACTTTCCCATACAATGATATTCTATATCAAGTTACTTCCTAGACTTGCTATGACTCTAATATATATAGCCTTTTCTTTTACAATACCATGGTTTGCAGACCATGGTTCAGTCACAAAGCTCCCTATCTTTTAGCACATTAAGGGATTGAAGCCCCTTTTGACTCATATGGCCTTCATGCTCCACTCCCTCAAAATGGGTAAACTTTACAAATATCCCGAAGTTTCTTACAACACTTTACCCCAGGGGACCCTTTCCCAACAAAGATCATACATCTACTTCTAGAGGTTCTTTCCTTCGGTGATACTAGCAAGCCTTTGCAAGACAGATAAGGTTTTTAGAACTCCTAGGACCTCGTCCCATCACTTCTGCTTCTCATGCAATTCTTCCTCGATCTTCTGGATGTTTAGAATCCTCTTGTAGCGAGGTCCAAATCTGCATCATCTCATCCAAAAAATTCCTACATTTTGCCACTATGTTGGAGATGCCTTTTAAGGCTTGTTTTAAGTCCTTGTGCCTCTTCTCTCATACTTCTGGTGGAATGGATGGTTTCATCCTTATTTGTAGCTCAGATATCTATACTTCATATTCTAATTTCATCTTGGCGAGTGTGTTCTTTGATTTATTCATTGTGAGGGTGAGCTTCACGTCCTTCTTTGGTGGTGGGTCCTCCTCGTAGACCTTCACATGAAAAACTGTGCTCCAAGTATCTATGATGGATTTTTCCAATTGTTGTTGTCACTGCCATACATCATCTCTATGCTTAGCCAGCTATTCGAGCTCCTTCTTCACCACAACTTTCTCCTTTTCCTCTTGTATTTTCAATGTCGAGGTTCAATGTTCTCTTTCCTTTAGATCGATCATTAAACTCTAATTAAACTCATGCAGCCCAAAAATGGGTAGCACAACGATATTCATGTGGACATTGTGCCATGATTTAGTTCAATTTTTATCTTCTGGTGCATCAAACTGTAGTGCCCCAAATGGCACCTGCAAAATTCTAACACTGAATTGTGTCTCTATTCTCTACTCTACATGCAGTGGCTGAGTTATTTCTTCTGGTTGTTTCGTTATCTGCAACAACGTCTTCAACTCTGCAATTTCCTACTACACCTCAGCCAAGATCGCTCTATAGTGATCATCGATCATGTCCCACATCTCCGCTATGATCTCCTATACCTTCTCACGAATTTCATCAATGTCCCCATTAGTGAGGACCAACAGTATCATGCCTCTGGACTTATCTTCTTTCTTATTTTTCCTCATGCTTGGTGTAGTTATTATAACTCTCCTTTTGAGGATGACTGGCGACTCCTTAGATAATCTTTCATCATTGGGAGGGTCCTAAGTTTCTTGAGTTTCTAGTTCCATGTCCAGCTCTGTCCCTTCAATGTCCTTTTGTTTATCCATCCCACTCGTACCTGCATGTTGCAGAGTATGCTTCTATCTTCCAACCTCTCCCTCAGGTGGAGACATCCATTCTTCCAGCTAGTGCTTTACTACTATGAGAAAATCATCTTTGGTTAATAGGTATGGCAATGGGTGTCATATCCTAGTTGGGTCCTTCATTTCTTTTACATAGGATTTTTGGAAGTTTGCCTTGAAGTCCATAATATGACAATACTTCTTATGAAAACTGGGTGACAGCCTTAGATACTAATTCACCACCATGTGTAGATCCACTGATATTAGCACAAAGAAAACCATTTCTTAGTAAACCATAGGGAGGCATACCTCGCTTCTTCATAGACATGCATCTCGACAAAAGGAAATTGTGAGTCTTCGAGTTCTTTCCACACAATGAGCTCGATGAGGATTATCAACCAAGAGTAGTGGAACGTCTTCCATCCTTTTTGTGCGTCCCTGCAATCTATCGAAAATCCCTGGCACAGATAGGTGGCCCAATGAAAATGGACCCCTGTGATGCACTCCATAGCCAAAGAAACTATAACTGCATGCAACTCATTAGCCATGCACTTGCTCATTATTTTTCTTGCCAAAATTTGTGCAGTGAAATGCACACCTTGATCCTCGATGGAATTGATATCATATCCCCATGATTTCTTCACTATCCCAAACTTGTTTCATCATTTTCATCATCTCTTTGTCCTTATTTTTTCCCACAAATCCATCTATGTGGTATTTTCCCTGGTGAGGAAATGCTGTGATTATTTTGATTAACATCTCTTCATTTGGGATCCTTGTCCCCAGCCAAAGGCATCCATCATGTACTAGCGAAAGGAGTTTTCGTACATAGGATGCATTGGATGTGCTTCTATCGGAATTTGGCACATTCAAAATGTTTAAGAGGCCTACTCTTTATAATCCTGTAGCCCACTGGTGTGGTTGTAGCCTTGTGACTCCACTTTCTAGATATTGTACCTTCTTTAGGTACCTTCTCAGCTCAAATTGTGGGTACTTGCTGCGATCATTAAACTCCGAGTCTTCAATCTTCAACTGTGCGATCTTCCCTAACACTTCACCATCAAATGACACTTCCTCCAACAACAACTGAGTGAATGTGCTAAATTTTCCATCCATTATTTCCTTAACTAGCTTGGTGCTTAGTTTCCTGGGTGGCATGTAAGCTAGGAGCATAAAGCGGATCTTTGTGCCCTCTGTCTCCATTCAGTGAAATTTGGTATCCTCTTCATTGTCATTAATCTATAGAGGCATTGTCTTCTTTCCTTTCTGCACCAGATCTTTCCCCTTGTCTTCCTTAAAGGGTATTTCATCTCTTCTAGATGGCCTTCCTGCTCTTTGACATACATGAAATGCTTGACAAAACTCTTTTGCCTCCTTATGCATTGTGGGCCACCGTAACCCTACTCTCAAGATTTTCTGCATAGTGGCCTTCCCTGCATAATGTCCACCTGCAACTCTTCTATGAGCTTCTGCTAGAATATATTGTTTTTCATGTTCTAGGATATACCTTCATGGTATCTCATTTGGTCTCATTTTATGCTATTGCCTTGCAATCAACGTGAAATCAACTTATTTCACCACTAGGTCCTTTCTTTGTTGTGTGGTGTACTTCGCGAGCACTATCCCTATGGTCAAACAATGAATAATATCCATGAATTGATCATCTGCGACCCTAATTGCAAACAATTGTGCATCGAGCCAGTTATCTTCAATACTGCTAGGATCTTCACCTGTCTCCAATTGCGACAAATGATCTAGACTCACATTCAATCTTCTGATCTTGACTACAACTTCGAAATCATACTCATGGAACAACAACAACCATCGACATATTTTTCCTCCTAAAATAGGCATACTCACCAAATATTTCAATGTGCAGTGATTAGTGAACATCTTAAAGTGTGCTTCCAACAAGTAATGTCTAAACTTCTGTATTAGCTAACCCTTCTCTTTTTATCATAGTGTAGTTCTTCTTTGCCTTGGAAATATTTTTGGTTCCAAAAGCTATGGGGTGATCAACTTCGCCTACTCATGGCTATGCCAGAACTACACCAAACGTTATGCAAGTTCCATCGAAATGTACATGAAATTCCTTATTCCAGTCTAGAAGCACTAATATTGGCACAATTACCATGTTCTCCTTTACTATATCCAGACTCTTCTGACATTCTTCATCCAAATTAAAAATCACATCTTTTCTTAATAACTTCTCCATCGGCGCAATTATATGTTCATACCCATTTATAAACTTTCTGTAGTGGCCAGTGTGTCCAAGTATTGTGTGTAGTTTTTTCACCATCTTCAGTGTTGGTAATTGAACAATGACTTCTATCCTCACGAGATCCACCAAAAACCATTGTTTGCAGACAATATATCCTAACAGTTTTCCACAAGGCACACAAAAGATACACTTCTTCAAGTTCAATGAAATCTGATGTTACCTGCATGTATCTAACATAAGCCTTAAGCTCACAATATGCTTCTGTAATAGCCGAAAGATTGTCCAATCATCAAATTAAACTTCTAATAATTTTTGTATATAACCTTAAATGTAGTGACTACAACTCTAAAAAATATGGAAGGCGCATTCTTCAAGTTGAAAGGCATCACTGTGTACTGAAATGGCCCCCACTCTATTGCAAAGGTGGTCTAATTTCTATCTTCTTGCACAATTATGATCTAATGTTAACCCAAAAACCTATCTATGAAAGAATAGGCCTCATGCCCTCCTAGATTGTGCAATACTTGATCTGTAAATGGTGTAGGGAAGGGGTCATGTGCAAATGCATCATTTAGTTTCCTTAAAGTGAGACAGATTATGATTTCTCCCTTAGGCTTCTTTTCTTGAACTATCATGGGACTCACCCATTTAGACTCTTCCACAGGCTCGACGATCCCTACTACGAGCAGTTTATCTAAATCTTCCTTCACTTTTTCGTTGTACTTCAGATTTAGCTTATTAAGTCTCTGCTTCACAAGGTTCACATCAGGTTTCAGAGGGATCCACATCACTCCTAGGTCCCCTAATATGCCCTTCATTTAAGAAAAAAAAAATTCTTGAGGAACAACTCCCGGTATTTGTGTAACAGTTTCGTGATCTTACTAACCATTCAATATCCCAATAGTCTCGAATTGTCATGGACTTCAGATTTTCCTCTATGAAAATATTCAATTTTTGGTTTTTATTAGCTACGTTATATCTGGTATTTCTGGTTTTGGCCCAACAACTTCACGATGACCTTCTGATTTTGGCATATCAATGTTTCATGAATCTTCATTGTCTTCAGCAGTGATATTATAACATTCCAATGCATTTTGTAACTACCCAGCCCAGTCATGATGCCTAATTATTGGAGCTTCATTCTAAAAAATCTTAGCTTTGATCACTTGAAGATCCAAATCTAGACACGAACAATCATATTCAAAAATAAATGTCAGTATGAACCCATCAACTGAATCTGTCCAGTTCACAGGTCCATGGCGTAGTTTTGTTTCAAGATACCAATTCATAGGAATGGTTTCTAGGGTGTGGATAAACCCATGCAGCCATTCTCGTTCCATAATTTCTTTCCAAACCGAAGTGGAACATTGAATATTCTCTCGAGTGTCAACCTTACCATCATATTTTACTTCAACTTTTGTGTTAGTTGAGCTAAACCTGATCCACATTAATCTTCGACACTACTGCCAATATGCTATATTGCTTTTATGAGTACCCCACCATCTAGCAGGTGTAGACTTGAGTGCGACCTCAAATCTTGCAACCTTTGTTCTTCTAGTATTTATTTTTCATATTCTTCAGGAAACAAGTGTACATCTACGATCCCATCATAATAAGGTAGAGAACATACCTTAGAAGTGATGTAACGAAGCAATTCCATGGTAGATACTTCATATAACCTATTCTGCGAATTTTCCATGTCTTCTTCAGAATCTGAAGTACAGGAACTATCATGCTCCCAGTCCAATTTTCCAGCTATAGTGGGATTAATCCAATATTCCTCCTTAGCTGTTATTTGATAAATGTCATCGACATCTGTGTCATAGTACTCATCCTAGAAAATATTTCTATAATGCACTCCATCTGAGGGATCGAGAGGGACAATGAACGTCATATCGTCTTTCTCAAACACCATTTGTCTCTTATTCAAATTAATGTTTGCCAAATTATCAAAAGCCCAATCAAATCTGAGCAATGATGGATAGGGGTTGTTATAATCTACAATTTCAATCACTTTGAAGTTTGCAAGGGTTTAGACTCCTTCAATATGTACTATGATGCATGGTTACCTTCCCATAGGGACAATATTATGTGGTTGACCATTCTCAATTATATTGGTGACCATTGCAACTTCGGTTTTCCCATTAAGTCCCATGTTTTCTTAGGCAACAGATTAGCATCAGATCCTAAGTCCAGGATTACTTCATGTATATCATATTCCCCGATTTGCATAGTTAATCTAATTTCCTTCCCCGTTCTCTTCTTGAGTCGATGTAAATTGTTCACTACACACAGATCACTTTGTGGTTATTTTTTATCATGACAAGAGTTTATAAGCTCCTAAAGCCTTTTGTCAACACACTGATTTCTCAACAACTTCATACAAGTTTGTAAAAATGACTTCAAAATATCTGGGTCTAATTCTTTCGTTGGAGCAGACATTTAGTCGCAAAGCTTCTTTGGAATTAACTTCAGTTGTATAGTAGATGTTGAAGCCCCAACATCCACGAAATCTCGCTTTGCTTCCATGAACGTTTATTTTTCCTCATGGATAATGAATCCAAGGGCCTTTTCTATAATATTTCTTACCCATGTCTCTTCTACTTTCTTCTTACCCTTACTGTCTCTTGTTGAAGCTCCACTTCTTGATACTATGTTGATGCATGATTCATCTTCTCTTGGTTCAGTGGTCAACATTTGAATATTTGTTGCAGGTTGTTGGTTCCTTTTCTCCTACATATTCACGATTAGAATGAGACATTCTTCTATCACATGATCAAAGGATTTGCAGTAGCTACAGGTTGTGGTTGGATTCAGATAATATCTTGCAAAGTGTCTTACCTGTCAAAATTTATATTATATGATCTTGCAGCATCCTCGACCAACTCCTCATCATCGTCCTCATCCTTGGAAGCCTCCTTAGCTGATATGTTGGCCTTTTTCTTTGTGTATATTTATTTCAGCTTGCAATCTATAATAATTAGTAGTGTGTTCCATCATCTAGTCATAGCTTCGATAATTTCTCTCTTCATGGCCTACTGATTTACAAAAATTGCAAAACATCTTCTTTGGGGTTTGCACATACTTCTATAATAAATAACCATCCTCAGAACGATGTTGACCTCTCGTTCTACATATTTTGCACCACAAGCTTGATCTCGATTTTACTGGATAGGTGCTCCACTTTGCAAATAATATCTATACATAGGGCATTGATCCTTATAATGGCCCTCGGCTTTGCATTTTGTACACCATAATTTTGACTTTGTCTCCTTACCTCTCTTGAGGTCTTACAATTCCAAGGTCAAATTTGCTAGCTAGTTCTGAATTTGTTGTACTCTTGCACAAGTACCTCCAATCAACGAAGCTTCCATCTTCATTACAATCTCCAATGCTTCATCTTGGCTCCCTATATTATGTTGCGTTAAGGGTAACCTGATACGGGGCCATAGAGAAACTATAATCCATTCTTTACGCTGTTGAAGGGGTATGCTAAAGATTACTTGTCCCATCAACACCTTGAATTATTTATCTAATTCCCCTACAGATTCAACAGTCATCTTCTTGATTTCTGTTGAGCCCCAACATTGCATCTTTCCTACACCCTTTTCTAGCTTCTTTCCATTCACTTGAGCCTCCTAAGCCATCAATATCATTGCATATTAGTTATAAAAAATCATTTAAAGTGGTTTCTTGACTATGTCTTTGTGTTGTTGTTTGAACTAGATTTTTGCTTATGAGCTGCGGAATCTTGTCACTTTTTGCAGCCAACTCAACTTTCCGCAGCTATTTTGTTAGAGTCTATATTGTAGGTGTCTTCAGGCAAATCGAGCCACATGAGCAAGTTGAAAACGACATGGACATGGACCGAGTCCTATTGGCTCAATCAAATTCATCAAAAGAGGGCATAGTCAATGGTGGTCAAAGTGGTGGTCAATAGAAGAATCCTACAGTAACAGGACTCTGTTTCCAGGCACGTGAAAGATTTTCATGGCCGTTTCTAAACTTTTGGAGGCACGTTGACACCTGTAGGATACCCACAAAGTAAATCCAACAAGCCACTTTCATTAGATTGCATCACCTCAGCAGCCATGATGCTAGATCCGTGGACTTTGTCGTTCACGTGTCCTCCATCAGCACATTTTTTAGGAAATCAGTTATGTAGTTTTCTGTTATAAATAATGCGTCTCCATATGCATAATAGTTAGCCTTTGTAATGTAATTTGGCTGTGAAGAAAGCCCACTGTGTCGTGACATTATTTACTTGTTAAGTCTGCGTTTTGAATACATGAGAAGACTCTGTTCATAAGCATAATTCGTGGTTGATATTTGTTGCTCGAGGTTGTGCAGAGGGCCCCTCCACACGCCAAGGTTTTGTTTATTGTTGTATAGTTTCATGCTTTATTTCCTTATGTTCATTATGCCATAGTTATTCACGTGTATATATTACATCTCTTATGGTATTAACGTTTTATTTCTGTCCATAATTTTTCATGCTTTATACTGCTGTTAATTGATCAGTGTCTTTGTTCTAGATTACAGTAGGCAGCCCAGGCATTTGCACATAGTTTTACAATGACTAATGACAGGGAATCAGTCTTGTCCTTCTGTTGATTTATTTTTCTTAGTTTTTAATTCCAGCACTATTTTATTTATTTCAGTTTTGTACATTTGCTTTATTAGTTAGATTAGATATTAAATTACTCATGTCATTATCAGTTACCTCCGAAAGCCATAGCGAGACTAATGGTGAGGGATTGAAGTATGAGTGTGTAATTTGATATTAGTTTATTTCTATGCAAATTAGATATCAGATTGCTCAAGTTGTTTATGATTACCTTCGAAAGCCATAGCGAGACTAATGGTGAGGGGTCAGAATATGAGTTGATGTAATTTGATTTTAGCTTTACTTTGCTTGCAATTCTTTGATTTCTTTGAGCATAGTTTCTTTTGTATTTAGACAGCAGCAAGGGTAATGGGTTTCATGATCAATATAGTTCACTGTTTGCTTGACTAGTATAGTGGCACATTTTCATTTTCTTTCAGGAATTAATTTTGTCATTGCATGTTTTAAAACCCTTTTGAAGTTTGAATTTTGGGAAATCATTATAAAGGACATCATTGCCATGAACATTTATATCCATACTTGTCTTTTAGAATTTCCATCTCACATTAGGAAACTAAGCAAGATAAAAACCCCCAAAATAAATAAAAAGAACCAAAAACGACAAAAAGTAAGAGATAGGTTATCTTGCACATATAGTGCGCCACACTTTGTCAGCTTACGAATCCCAGATTGACAAATTAATGTAGCAATTTAGGACACATTAAATTGACAAAAAAAAATTGGCACCGTTGCCGGGGAAGTGTAACTAGGTAGCCAATTTCTTAAAAAAAAACAATAAAAAGAAGGGAAAAATTGATAACTTCTTGAAGTATGCTCTCCTCTTGCACCTAGTGTGATCTGGAGGATCATAAAAGAGAGTTATTGGTTCAATAATTTCTTAAGTATGCTCTCTTCTTGCACCTAGTGTGACCTAGAAGATCAGAAAGAGAATTATTAGCCCAACTTAAAAATAGAAAATGACATGCATAGAGCAAGAGATTCTAGGGGAAGGTTTATAACTAGAGCCAAGAGTTCGATTTTCACAAATCCAGCTTCTTCAAGGCATAGACAAGATTCACCACCATCTACTCCTAGCCTTAAGATACCTAGAATTCAGGGAGTAGCAGCTGAATTAAAGGATTCTCCTACACTATCTACCAAACCTCATCTAGAAGAAAACCCTTTCTTTACTTCTACAAGAGAGCATATTGTAATCAAAGAAGTAGAATCACCTGAAGAAGAGGAAGGGAAATTCCTCCTCATTGGCCATTAGTAGAAGAACCAGAGGACTCTAAGGACTCTAAAGAAACTACCATGATAGAGGAATTAGTAGATGGATTCGGAGGTAGAGGTAGAGGTAGAGGAGGAGGAAATAATGGAGGCAACAATGGTGGAGGTGGAGGTAATAATGGAAGAAATAGGAAAGCAGACAACTCGTTTGGATTCCCTATAGTTGATGAGGAAAATCATATAACGATGAAAAAAATCTCACCATCTGTCCTCCCCAACTTTTATGGATTGCGAAGTGAGGATCCTGAAACATTTCTGTTTGAGTTTGAAGTAGTGTGCCGAACCTATGACTACATGGAAGACTCTCAAAAATGCAAAATGTTTCCTTCAACATTAAAGGGAGCCCCTTTGAAATGGTTCATGGGATTAGTCACCCAATCTATTAGGACTTGGAATGACATGAAACAAACATTTTTGGATAGATACCTAGACTATTGCATGCCCACTAATCACAAGGATGAGGTAATCAAAATGGTAGAAAATGAAGATGAAAACTTAGAGGATTTACTTGAAATATTTCAATACAACTTAAAGAGCACAAAGATGAGCAGCTTAGATGAGGAAACATTGAAAGCCATTAGAGATGAATGGATAGATATTTTAAACATGATGGGGCAAGGAGACATTTCTCAACTTCCACTTCATGACATAGCAGAACTATGTGTCCATCTCTCAATAAGAAAATCTAAGACAGGAAAAGGGCCTAGAGATCCTTCTCTCATCAGGGCAAACAAGTCTGCAACTGGGTCAATAAGTAGGGTAGAGATTGGCAATATGCTTGATGAATTCAAAACTAATATCTTAGGGAGCCTTAGTGAACAACTAGACACCCTTAAAATTCAAAACAAGCAGAAAGCAGAAACTGATGCTCTAGCCATCTTTTGTCCAAAATGTAGGAAGAAACATGCTCTAAGGGAATGCCCCTTGGATGCAAAAGTTGTAGAAACATGTATGATTTTCTCAAAGAGTCATGAGACCAAGGATTTTCCTTCAATTCCTAGGCTCAAAGTCGTCTTTCAAGAAGATCCAAATTCAATAGAATCTCTCTGTTGTGTTGTAAGAAGACCTTGGCATGGGCAACAAAACCAAGGGTTTAACAACCTTATGAATTTTCAACCCGCGCCAAATTGGAATCCTTGGCAAAAACCTTGGCCCCAACCTCAAAATCCATATCAATCATGGGCACAAGGAATGCAAAATCCTTATGAGAGATTTTCTCAATTTCCTCCATATTTTCAAAATCAACAAACTCCACAAATTCCAAATCAAAATCCACAACTTTCATTGCCATTTCCTCCAAAACAACCCTCTCAACAAAATCCAAATCCTCAACTCATGCTTCCATTTCAACAAAAGACAAATCAACTACCCTCTCATCCATTGCCATATCCTAACAATAAAAATCCTCAGAATACTTACATGATAGAAGGACAACAATTTCCTACCTACATGATTGTTCCTCTCAATGATGTACAACTCAGGTCAAATAGAGTTTTAGAAAAACCTTCTATAGATGTCCAAGAGTAAGATACCTCTAAGGAGGACTCTCTTAAAGTCAATAAGGGTTCTGACGAAGCATCTCTTAAAAACTCAAACACTCAAAAAGAGGAAGAAAAGTCAACCCCCACAACTCCTATAGTTGAGCAACCTGCATCTTCATCCACACCTCCTTTCCCTGAAAGATTACAAATTGATAGAGGGGTGGAAAAACAAATCTTGTTTCCTAGCTATGATTTTCTAGATGAGTTAAATAATGTCTGTACCAAGATTCCCTTGCTACACGCCATTAGAGAGATTTCGATGCACTTAAATATGCATTGACCCATGCACCGTTATTGCATCCTCCCAACTACAACCAGGATTACTTCTTGTACCTCGCCGCTTCCCATTCCACCATTGGGATGGTTTTAGTTCAACAATATGAATTCGAGAGTGAACATGTGATCTATTATCTTAGTCGAACTCTAACTCCGACTGAGTTAAAATATTCACATGTGGAGAAACTGGCCTTGGCAGCAGTACAAGTTGTTCAAAGATTTCATCATTACATTTTACTTCGTAAAACCACCATCATTTCTGCTTGTAACCCTATGCAATACATTTTAAGTAAACAATTGCTAGGGGGCAAGTATTCCAAATGGATTTTCATCCTACAGGAATTTGACTTGGAATTTGGAAAGGCGAAGTCAAAGAAGTCTTTAGTTTTTGCAGAATTGATGTGTGACTTCCCTCGTGCTGATATCGAACATATGGTAGAAGATCCCATTGCAGATGAATCCTTATTCCTTATCAACATTGTTGATCCATGGTATGGAGATATCATTATCTATCTCCAAACACAATATTTTCAGCCTGACATCTCACGATCTCAGCACCGGAAAATACGCTTCCAACCCCAACCTTACACTGTTATTGGAGGTTCTCTTTATCGTCGTGGGTTGGATTCTATTTTCCGACATTGTCTAACTCATGACGAGGTTGAAAAGGTTCTTAATGACTGTCACTCTAGAGCGTGTGGTGGTCATATGTCTGGGTATGCCATAGCCCAAAAGATCTTGCGCGTTGGTTATTTATGGCCGTCCTTATTCAAAGATTGTATCATTGTCGTCCAGAAATGCCACAATTGCCAATTTTTTTATCGTAAGATGCATGCTCCACTTGCTCCTCTCCACCCTATAATTGCCATCGATCCATTCGCCAAATGGGGTATCGATTTGATTACATGTAACCCTCACTCGGCCGGGGGTATGTGTATATCATCCTTGCGGTAGATTAATTTACCAAGTGGGCTGAGGCAATGCCTACATTTTCGGCAGATGACAAAACTGCTGTCATTTTCGTTTTCAATCATATAATTGCTAAGTTTGGTGTTCCTCAAGCGATTATCACTAAACATGGGAGTCATTTTCGAAACATCATGATGACTGAATGAACAGATCATCTTGGCCTGCGTCACGATAGTTCCACACCATATTACCCATAGGAAAATGTTCTAGTTGAAGCAATCAACAAAGTTCTAGTCACCATGATCTGACGAATCATTGGGATTCATAGGTCGAATTGGCATAACATGTTATTTTCAGCGCTTTGGGCATACCGAACCTCAGTCAAAACATCAACAGGTTTTACTCCCTTTCAACTGGTTTACAGTTTAGAGGTAGTACTACCATTGAATGCGAAATCTTGTCATTAGAAATTGTCGTACAATTGTTACCAGCCACTTCCGAAGAGGAAAAACGCTTATTATACTTAGCTCAATTAGGCGAGAATCGACGTGATGCTGCATTAGCTATCGAAACTCATGCCAAAAGAATTAAAGCTTAGTATGATCGGAATGTTACACCCCACAATTTTTTGGAAGGAGACCTAGTCTTACTTTACGATCAAGCAAACGATAAACTAGGGGCTGGAAAATTTGTACCCATGTGGCATGGTCCGTATATTGTTAAGCAAAAGGGGCCTATGAATTAGAATATTTTGACGGTGTCTCTTTAGGTAAACCTAGGAGTGGGCTTTATCTAAAGCGATATTATGCTTAAAAGATTAGTGTGGAGATTTTTAGATTAGTTTCTTTCTAAGTTTGGTGTGTTTTTAGATTAGGAATGTGTGCTTTACTTAAGAAAGTGTTTTTCATTATTATTCCTGCTTATCTTGATTTTACTCTTAATATTGCAGATTTCGACACCTCTCCAAACATACATCGGTTTTGCTGATGGCACTTTTCGTAGTACACAGAACATCTCTTCTGCAGCTTGGGTTATCTATTCGCCCTCTGATGAGTTAGTATCTATGCATGGGGTAAGCCTTGGTCAAACAACAAACAACATTGCAAAATACAGTGCAGTGATTGAGTTATTATCTGAATCCATTTCATTTGGAATTTGGAGTTTGATTGTTAGGTTAGATTCAGAACTCATTATACTACAGCTTAATAGAGTTTATGCCATTAGAAATCCAGTGTTATTGCGATTATTTTTTAGAGTCCGTCTCTTGGAACGAGAATTTGATTACGTCGAATATCAACACATTCCAAGATATTTAAATACATTAGCAGATGCAGTTGCTTCTTCATTGTTAAATAGACATTTGCATTAAATCAAACAGTAAATTTAAAAGCATCCCATAACATGTTTTTCAAGATAACCAATAATAGTAATATAGCATAGCATAAAAGTGTGTCAAAATATACATCGTCTTTGATCATAGGTTGAAAAACACCTTATGATTGGCAAAAATGATAGCACAAAAAGTCCAAAAGTGAGTCTACAAGGCAATCATCCTATCACTGGTGATGATCACAATAAGACACCATTACTCGGGCCACCCTACAAAGGAACCTCCTAAAAGGTCCTGGGACCCCAATCACATAGCGCTGTAGCCTAAGAGGAATGTCATCTATGCTGGTCTCTAGAATGTCTGCTGTCAAGCACTCTAGATGACCCTCCAATTCGGCCAAGGTATTTGTTGATTGGTCCTATGGGGCCGGTGCTGCAGCAACTGGCTGTCTTCGATCATAAGGCTGGAGAGCGGCTGGTCGCTGTGGGCCCACATCTGCACTTAAAAACTTTTTACTATTAGTTTTGAGATGATTTAACACAAAAAATATATAATTTAAAAAATGTTGAAAATAATTTTACCTCTATCATCCCATTTCTCTCCTGGTGGAAGATCCATGTCGGGATCACCACGATAATCCATCCCAGCATATGGAAAATCTTGAATCACAAAGAGTTTTTTCTCTAACCAACAAAAATACTCGGGTGAGAATCGAACAACATCGGTGCCCTCCTCAGGATGGCGGGCCATGACTGCAACCCAACGCATAACACTAGGATCTTGTGGAAGTCCAACATCAACGGTAAGTTGTTTTGGAACCAGCATAGGTACCCTCTCTAGGGAAAATATCACAACTAAATAACCATATCCAAAGTTCTTTAGTTGTCCATTCTTCGCCCTAGTCATTTGGCCCTTCACATTGGGCAATACAGCATCACACCAGTTGAAGATGGTACCTTAGAAGCAGTCTACTACCATGCACATCTGGGAACCAGTAGCTAGATGCAATGCTGTACTCCCATAGAGTTTGGTGACAGTAAATGCGATCACTTTTAGTTCAGGACGAGAGATGGTTTTAACATCTATCCGTTTATCCGCAGTTTGGACATTGCAAAACTCTAGTCGGAGACTAGCAACAGATTGGCCACCTGGCCTAGATCCGAATAGAGATAATCCCTTGCCTCTCTTGGGCAAGCCAGTAAAGAAGTATATGTCTTCCGTCTCGATTTCAAGCTGGTTTCCACCAATAATGAAGAACTGGTCCTGAATGCTCCACCTGTCTACCAACCATTACAGAAAGTCTACCTGTGCCCTCATGCTGGGTATGGCCTAGAATTTAAACAATCTGCATGCTCTCAATGCTTGTAATGAAGGTGGATCAAGTAATGCAGCGTGGTCCACACCCTCATGCTCTCTTTCCCATGAAACAAGCATCTTGTGTACCTACATTTCAAAATAGGTGGTTTAGAACATTTCAATTCAAAATATGTGGGGAAAAATGAAGAAATTAGGGTTTTAAATCCGCGTTCCGCGGGGTTCGCACCCATCTTTTTAGAGACAGTGCGTAGTTGCACACTTCTCCTTAAGAATAGGTGTGACACCCTGAATTTTCCCTGTGCACGGAAAAATCGGGGTACGCAGGGGCCACATGGCGCACCTGCGCCACTGCCGCGGGCAATTTTTTGCCCAAATTTCCTTCTAAAAATCAACTTTTAAAGCCTAAAACAAAATTTTAAATGGATGAAATGCAAGTTAGGGACAATGTGGATTACTTGGACAAGATGGTTCTCGATTCCAACGATCAGATTTTCTGCAATCTCCACAGGAAGTTTTCTTACCAAAAGCTCTTACTTTTTACTCCAAAGTCAAACGGTGAAAATGAACTTGTAAAAGCCCTCTTTATAAGATTTTTTGAATAAATAAATTTAATTTATTTATTTTTTACTTTGAAAAGGTCACTTTTGGTACACTTTTATTATTTTTTAAACAGATATGAGTAATGTTTGCAGTTTTTGTGCAGAATATTGGGTATCTAGGGAGAATTGGTCATTTTCAACAAAAACACATAGGAGTCCTCTTTAAGCTCTTTTCTGACTCATAAAATATGAAAAGATTGCCGAGTTTTTCTTTTTAGACTCGTTAAAATGGAATTAAAAAGATGATCCACTTACAACTCTTTTCTAACAGTATAAACATGAAAAGGTTGCCGGACATTTGTCGTTTCGTGTTCGATATTGGTAATAAAATGACGTGTTTTCAATCGCTTTTTTACTTTTTCAAATTGAAGGCACTAATTATGAAAATTACTCCGTGATCGTAATGGTCAAGTGGTTCTCTCAAGTATTATTTTATACTTTTTCAGGCTTGGGAGACACAAATTTATGAAAAAGGACAACCATGGAGTTTTTTTAAGTTTTTCTTCTGACTCCCTAAAATTGAAAAACGCCGAGTTTCTCCTATACTGGACTCGCTAAAATTTAACAGTAAAGGATCTTTTCAATTACAAACAGGAATGAACCACTCCTTCTTAGGGTTCAAATCTAAACTAAGTTGGACTCATCCGGAGGATGAGCTTATAACCAAGCAAATGTTATCCTCCTCAAGCTTGTCAAAAATAAAGAGGTACTTGCTAGAAATGGTGGGGGAAAAGAGAGAAAAATGAACCTGTTTGTTGTACTTTGTGTTTGAAAAACTTTCCATCACTCTTGAACATGACACTTTTATTCACCTGGGTTGGGAAATCCTTTACCTAACAGTTAATCAAGCCACATTGAAAGTCTTCAGTCGGTTTCTAGGTATTAGCTTTGGGTCAATTATCACCAAGCCATCTGCAGTGTCATTATGTGTTCAAGAGGTCTGTGCAAATAAACCATTCACCTGCAAAATATTTGTCATCCATCATTGACCATCCCTGAGTTATTCCTTGCCAAATATATTTCTTCAGACTTGATCTATGATTCTGTGTTATGGGCTTGCCTATGACGGATTGCTTTCTATCGACTCCGACTCATTATCTAGAAAGATGATCTAGAAATCATCAGTACCTTGGAATTTGCATGCCTCAATGGCAGGTTTCTTGCCTTTGACAATAGGTTGCGTTATTGACCTTCGATCAAAGGATTCTGTGACGTGTTCGACATTGACTCGTTCATTCACATTTCATGGATTGTACTGAGTACTTTGAGGGCCATTGACATTACTGGTGGTTCCTCTCACATTTGTTAATAATTTACATCATTGACTGGTAATCAAGTGGTTTCTACCATGTTCGACTTCGACACATTCATTCACATGGATAGAATCGTACTAGTTCAGGAATTAGAAATGAAGACCCTTGATCTAGTTTCCACCATCCAGGCTGTGAGGAATTTTGTTATCATTATATAGTGGACTATTCATAAACAGATGGTTGTGCCGATACTGTGTCCATATGTGTCTACTTGTGATGTAATACAAAATCATTCCTGTATCAGAACAGTTTTAGATAGTTCTTAGCCAATTTTGATCTGAGTATGGGAATGCCTACCTCAGCGATGATATTTTTACATATATATATTTTGCATTAAATGTTTTTACAGGTTCCGACCGGGATATCCACAGGAAGATCCTTAAAATGATAAATTCCTTCACTCTTCTTAGATGATCAAAATTATCCTAATCTATTATAGACTTTGCACTTTAGGGGGCAATCTGTTACACAAAAAATTGTCATCGTGATTTTCTACAGTTTGTGTGAGTCCATCACCACTCATACATACCTCCTTTGCAAGTCTTAAGCCTCAGCTCTTCATGCGAAGCCTTGAAAATTGGAGAAAGACCTTAAAAATATCTTAAATCCTTGTTTCTAACTTTCTCCTAGCATTTCCTGCAGCGCCACACCCAATGGCCATGTCCCCTGCGAACCTGACTGCTCTGTCTATTAACTGATGGGTGTGAACCCCTGTAAAGGTTAGAAAGGTGTGAGTTCGCTCTTAAAAACTCACCTTGGGTCACTTCTGGACGCTTCTAGAAGGAATATTACGCTGGCAAGTCCGCTCCACCTTGGTTCATCCATTCCATAACTAAGGGAGCTAACTCCATGATATGAGGTGCTTATCCCATTGAAGGAGGAACTTATCCCTTCAATGGTGGACCTGCAACTTGCTCCATTTGCACTATAAATTCAGGCATTGGGCTAGTTGTAAGGGAGGTTGAAAGCTGAAGATTCTTGATGGTAAATGCTGCTGGAAATTAGACTTCCTTTTTGAGCTTGTGAGAGGAGAGGTCACATACCTTTTATTCCATTTGGGAAGTGAGTGAGGCTTGTCAAAGTAGAGGAGATTCCTACTGGACCCTAGAAAGAGCTTGTGCAACATCAAGGCAAAGGTTGTAAGGTTATTTTATTCATAAATTCAATACAATCAAGTTTATTTTTCTCAATGAACTGTCTCTAATGGTTTATTTTATGAGCTCCTTGATCTTCATAATGAACATGTTTTATTATAATATCTATGCATGTGTTCTTTGATGTGTGTTTGTTTGTGTATGCAAGTTATTAAAATGGAACTGCTTGAAGCTGTTGGAACAAAGCTGCCACAAATAAGTGTTGGACCAAGCTAGGGTCTATTACACCTCTTAGTTTTCATTTATGAATTGAAACATGTTTAGAGAAAACTATATTTTCTTGTGCTGCTTGTTGCTAGATATCATTCGATACTAGGGAGATCGGTCTTGTTCGCAAGAATGATTTATCCGACCAACAGAGAGAGAAAGAGTAGGGGTGGGGAGAGAGCGAAGGAGAGAGAGTGTGAGAGATGAGGGTAGAGAGAGGGGGAGAGGGGGGGGAGAGAGAGTGGGAGAGAGGGAGGGAGAGAGAGATGAGGGGGAGAGTGAGAGAGGGAGAGGGAGAATGAGAGAGAGAGAGATAGAGATAGAGAGAGAGGGATGGAGGGAAAGAGAGAGTGAGAGAGAGACAAGGGAGCAGGAGAGAGGAATCAAGAGAGAGAGAGAGAGAGCGAGTGGGGGGGGAGAGAGAGAGCAGGGGGCAGAGAAAGAGAGAGAGAGAGAGAGAGAGAGAGAGAGAGAGAGATGTTGGAGAGAGAGAGGGATAGAGTGAGAGAGAAGCGGGGGAGAGAGAGCGGGGTGGGGGCAGAGAGAGTGAATGAGTGAAGGGGCTGAGAGAGAGAGAGAGAGAGAGAGAGAAAGAGAGTGGGGAGAGAGGGGAGAGAGGGGAACGGCGGGAGAGAACACAAGATAGAGAGAGAGAAATCTTTAGAGGGAGGGGTGAGAGAGAAGGGGAGAGGGAGGGAGAGAGAAAGATGGAAAGAGGGAGGGAGAGAGAGAGACAAAGGGGGGTGTGGAGAGAGAGGGGGGAGAGAGCGGGGGCCAGAGCAAGATAGGGGGAAAAGAGAGAGGGAGAGGGAGAAGGACTTCTCTACTTGAATCATTCTATTAATCTACAATGTAAAACGTTTCCATTCACCCATGTAACAACCAATCTTAGTTACCTTAATTTTGTTTCTAAAGATAGTAAAACAAAAACGCCCTGTTATCTTTTCGGTAAAACAAGGTAAGCTCTCTATCTTCTCCCTTATCTGTATAAAAAAGAAAGTTAAGTTTCCCTCATCTTCTTTTAATTGTTTTTTTAATAATATAATGGAGAGAAGTAAGTTTATATAATCTTTGGGTTATTAGAGAAAATCCATATCTGAAAATAACAAAGTTAGTTACATTCAGGAACCATTTTCCGAACCTTCAAACTAGGATTCACTATCTTTATGTATTTACATGTTTATGTGTGATACACTTTCTCTATGTCCGGGAATGTAGAGTTAAGCCATCATTATGCTATCTCTCATTTTAAAAAAGCTGATAGATATTCTGTCGCAAATCGTAGATAATTATAACAAGTGGCTCTGTATTTTTGATGTATTTATTGTTTATCTAGCTTTAGCATTTGCTTCTATTATTGCTCCAATGTTTAGCGTTAGCTTTTGTTATTGTTCCAATATTTTTATTTTTTATTGCAGTAGCTTCATTATTTTTATTGCTACATTTCCAATTGGTGGATATAATTAGTTATTTTCCAAATCTGAAGCTTGCAAATGGAAAACTAGGTTTGATCAAATGATCCCAGTGTTTCCCGTTTATAAGATTATTTCTTGGTGTACATCTACTTTTCCATGATTTTATTTGATATTTTTAGAAATTAAAATAATTTAACTTATTGGGTTTGTTCAAGTATTTACCTTACCTTATTAAGCTCACATGAAAATTTTGGGTGAAATGTTTTAATTCACAGCCTTTCAGTTTTAAATCTCTCTCATCATCATTTTCTTTGCTATAGCCGGCAAAGTACCTTTATATAATTTTGGAGACATTTTTCTCTGCAATTTGTGCCATATCATGTCAATGTAAGAAAACTACAAGCTGTGTTTATTTTTAAAAAATCCATAAACCCAATTTCTCTTCTTTGATCGCTTCAAGTCGATTGTCTCACATCCAACTGCCCTTACCCTTCCTCCATTCACCATTGTTCTGTTTCTATTTGGCATTTAAACTTATTTGCAAATGTAGTAAGCTGAGAAATTTATTTATTTTTATTTTTTATAAATTTTATATGAAATTATAATCTGTTTATCAAAACATCAATTATAAAACCATTTTCAAGAGAACAATTTACAATTTTCAATTATAAAAACTATTTTCAATTTCTTTTTAAATCTTTATGCTAATCCATTACTTTCTTTTTTATCTATTCTAGCTGGGAAAACGTCTTTATTTTCACTGTGTTTTTTAAATTTTATGCTCTCTCATCTTTATTTTTACTGTCTCCTCCTTCCCTGTAGCGTTTTTAATTTTTATGCTCTATCATCTTTATTTTTACCGTGTCTCCTCCTTCGGTACAAGCTTGACCTAAAATAGTGTTTTTAAATTTTTATTCTCTGTAATCTTTATTTTTAGTATGTCTCCTCCTTCCCTGTAGCGTTTTTAATTTTTATGCTCTATCATCTTTATTTTTACCGTGTCTCCTCCTTCGGTACAAGCTTGACCTAAAATAGTGTTTTTAAATTTTTATTCTCTGTAATCTTTATTTTTAGTATGTATCCTCATGCCTGATTTAAAATAGTGTTTTTAAATTTTTATGCTCTGTCATCTTTATTTTTAGTATGTCTCCTCCTTGGGTACTCGCCTCATCTAAGATAGTGTTTTAAATTTTTTATGTTGTGTTCTTGATCCATAGTCGTATTAATCTTTTTATCCCATTAATCTCTTCATCTTGTTTTAAAATCCTTTTATTGGTCATTTATTCTATTCTATATTACTTCAGGAAAGAAAAACACACATTCCCTATGCTTGATACCAAATCTCATTAATGCCTTTCTTTCTCTTTAATGCAAGAGCCATCCGCTACCTTTCTTTATTTACAAAAACTAAACAAGAGAGCCTTTCTCTTGCTCACGATAAGTGAAACAATTGTTCTTCTAAAGTGCTTTTTTTAAAATTAGTGAAGACGAATTTTATATAACTCACAAGCATTAACATGCAGTCAAGTCATTATTGTACATTCTTACACTTTTCTCGTTACTTTTATGATTTTTTTTTGCATTTGCAATTTTTAATATATAATTTTAATCTTTTGTATAAAAAATAGATAATTTATTAGTGGTTTCTACTCACCAAAATTTATGCAAGTACATGTGCCTAAGCACGCAATTAATGTATCCACTTCACGTCTCCATTTATTTGTTCCTCCTAAGGCAAGCTTAAGAGAGAGTAGGGTCGGAGAGAGAGGGGTGGGGGGAGAGAGAGAGGAGAGTGAGCGAGAGAGAGGGTGG
>APFE031262428.1:0-10257 GCA_000404065.3 Pinus taeda
ATGTCATGGTTTTTTAATTTTATAGTTGAAAAAATTTCAATTTCTTTTGTATCTAGCATGTTATGGTTGAAAACATGTAAAATTTATACTTAGGAAAGAAAAATGATATTCTACCAAAAACATTAATGTGTTTTTTCCTCATAAACAACTTTGTTTGAGACATACAAATTTGGTTTTATTGGCATTTTTTAAAATTTTTGAAAATTGACCCTAAAAAAAAAATCATTGTTCCCGTATCATCACTTTCATTTTGAAGATATATTTTGCACGAAAATTTCATAGTAAATTTCGTAGCCACTGCCATTTTTAAAACATGTTTAAAATTGACACCTAAAAAAGAAAAAACATCGTTCCAGTATACACACTTTTCGTTTTTAGCACTGTTTTCGATGTTTTTTTGGGGTTTTTTGGCCAGAGTTCCCGTTTTGAGTTTATAGTTCCCGTTTCAAAGTTTACATTGTTAACCGTTAACATGTACGATAGAAACCATCAATAATGATAATGGCTTTCAAGGTAAAACAACACAATCCACAATTGTGAAAAGTCAAGTAGAAGTCGAACACCTACAAAATCATCCAATTGAAGGCCAACAATGTGAACCTATCGTCAAATGTGAAGAACTTGCCTTTGAGGTATGCAGGCTCCAAGGTACTGAAAGGGAGTTTCTAGATCATCTTCCTGGATAATGAGCTGAAGTCAAAAGGAAGTGATCCGTTGAAGGAGAGGCATAATTTTTCCCACATCATCAACATGAAACAAAGGATGTAGTAGAGTAGATAAGAGTGATTCAAGAATGTTGCAGAAAGGTCAAACAAGGTATACGTGGTAAAAAATTGTAGATGGGACTTCTCTTGAACATATTAGCGACATGAATCCATAGTTTGGCAACATTTGACTCAACAATAGGATCAAAGGTCATGATAACAATATGATATAATCAAATGAGAGGCAAATGGATTTCCAAAGTCCAGGAAGGCAAGTGATGAAGTGAGGTTAGCCCAAACCTGACACGAGTGACAAATAAGTGTCATGTTCAAGAGCGACATGCTGCCTTTATACAAAATACAAGACGTGTGCACTTTCATTGTTCCCCACTATTTCTAGCGAGTACCTCATTATTTTTTATCGCAAGCTTGAAGAGGATAACATAAGATTGTCGTATAATTTCATCCTTCGGATGCATCCATCCTAGTAAGTTTAACGAGGCCTAGGAAGGAGAAAATCGGTCTCGTCATGGTGACAAGTCCTGTGTCATTTAAATTTTACGAGTCCAACAGAGGGGTAACTCGACATCTTTGTCATGTTTAGAGAGTTTGAAAAGGAGGCAAAAAAGAAACTCTAATGATCCCTTTTCGTAGATAGTCTCTCGAATTTGAAAAGGTAGAAAAAAATATTCAAGAGAACCTCTTAGCCATGTTCGACTAAGGTATCCATTTTTTGTACAATAGTCTATCTCAGTCTGGAAAAGGGTTAAACTTATACTGATTAGACATCATTTCATTTACTTTAATGAGTTTGAAACGACAAGTACTCAACAATCTTTTTATATTTTGAGAGTCAGAAAAGAGTTGGAAGATGACTCTAAAGGGGTTCATTTTTGTTTATTTTTTACGAGTCCGAAAAAGTGATAAAATAAAACTCGTTGATTCAGTCAAAATTAATCATTGTAATCATTTATCCATGATTTGTTGCTACACAAGTGAATGCACATTACCCATTTCGAGAAAAAGTATTAAAATATAAGCAAAATGTGCCCTAAATGGTGAAAATATCTCAAAAAACTTATAAAAAACTCAAAAAGTAAAAACATTTTTATCATTTGACATTTGGTAATTTGGAGAGCACTTTTTACCCCAATTTTTCCCAATCTTTAGGAGAGGAGTGTGACCAATCTAGGACACTGTTCGACGATCTGTTTACTATAGGTAAGAGATTTGTCCTTCCTCTTAATTTTGGTTACGATTTCAAGTATTTTCATCCTTAGAGTATATGATAAGGAGGGTTGGAAAAAAAATTATGTTGAGGGTGATCAATGTGGGTTTTACCCATCGGACCCGCGCTTCTCACCCCGTGTTCAACTATGCCATTGCGCTGGAAGCGCGGAAAAATAGGGAAACAATCGCGCTGGCACAGAGACATGAAAATTTTGAAAAATTCTCCATGTTTAATGATTATTTCCCGAATTTTCTTCCATAGAAGCTCATAAATTATTTTTTTATGGACGTTCCATAGGTTAATCAAGGAAAAATGGTGATTGAATAGAAAGAGAGAGGAAATGAAGCAAAACACCATGAAGCAACCCAACACCCAAATTGCACAGCATCCCTTCGGGCATGTGGATTACTAGAATTCTTCCGTATTCCTGGGATTAGGACCGCTCCAGCATTTGGTCAATTGGTGGGACGTAGACCACCATCTGTTTATTATTGGGGACCAAGAATTGGAGATAGATGTCGAAGACATCTATTTAATTACATGGTTGTCCAGAAGGGGATAACGGATTCAACTGTGTGGTTTTCGTATTCGAGCGGAGAGTACATATATGCTTGTTGGGTTGGTGGGTCCTGACCCAGGTTCAGAGGTAAATTAGCCAAAAAAATCCCTACACTACTAGCCCTTTCGGTATCAATCCACAGAGCGTGGACTGAAGTCTCACCCGAAGCAGTATGGGGGGATGCTGGAACCAAGTTTCCGCACCTAGAGTTTAGTGTAATGTCGTTTTATGCCCTAACTCTAGCTTCGCGTAGATCGATAAGCCTTTTAGGGATTATCAATATACTTCCCTTAATCAACCTCTAGACCTTCACGAAGGTCTACGATTGTCTTTCACAGACCCTAAACATGTGAATCAGTGACTTACGTGCCTCTGTAACTACTCCTATTTTCGTATTTACCTAGATCGACGTAAGTATCTAAGGACTTTAACATGCATTAAGATGTTCTTCGTGTAAGCAGATATTATTACTTGCATTCATATAACAATGTAAAATATGTAGATTTGCGCATCAATACAGTATTAAATCATAAACCCACTATTCATAAAAACATGATCGCATTCATTCATAAATAGATAAACAAATATGTTTCAAGAATAATCTTCTTTATTGATGCTTCAGTTCTTCTTACAGACTCACTACTACCCTGCGCACTCAGCTGCAGGGGTCTATGCACTAAGTTAGGGACTCTACTATAGGCCTTTGCACACTCAGCTGCATAGCCTCTCTTCTACTCTAAGACTCTTCGCTCCTCACTTTTACTGACCCATTACATTCGTCTTCATCAACATCATCTTCTTGGCTGCCTTAGATTCTCTAAGACTGCCCTTTTTATACAATCCCATGGTTCACGAAACATGGGTGGATCTACAAAAGCTGACAAAATTTACATAAATGATGGGTAAAACCCTTTATGACACTTTACCATCCACGCACTCTGCGACCAAAACTTGCGGAGACTTTACACATTACATACAAAAACTTTGGGTTTCTGCCCTAAAACTTCGGTTTTTTCCCCAAAATTGACCCTAATGGACCTTGTCCCAACCGGAACCCAACACAAATATCGTGACTTGCCCTTGAGTCACTCTACTGGCATGGAGATATTACTACGAAGACCTCCCAACTCCACTTGTGCCACTGCTACTTCAACTGTGCTCTTCGTGGCTACCTGCTTGACCTGTTCCATTAACTACTATGTTCCTAGTCCTGCACTATCTTCCTGGATCTTCTGCTGCATTTTCTACATGCTGGCCAACTTCTCCCCAATGGTGGTGAAGATCACATAGGCCTCATCTGGCCAAGGCCCCAATCTGGCCTTGAGGACTGCCTCCTTTCGCTGCGCTGCTTCCACCTGTTCAAGCAGTTGTTTTGCCTCCTGTAGCTTTGCCAACCTTTGCGTTATGGCGATGGTGCATGTCGTCGCCCTTGCTTCGTCATATTACTGCTACAATTATCAGGCTTCGGTGTTCCGCGTCTTCAAGTTAGGATCTTCTTGTAGAGTCATAAGTACCTCCATGGACTGTTTGAAGAGCATAGTGCATTCCACCACGGCGACATCTACTTCAGCGATTCCATTTGTCACAACGACTTCACACTGTTCTCTGACCTCTGGTGGAGTTGAAGGCTGTGACTTCAAATCAAGCACTGTAATCTTCAAGTTCAGCTCAAATTGAACCTTGGCCATTTCGGTTTTTGCATCGTGCACACCTGTAGCCAACTTCCAAATCTTGGCCTCCAATGATGCTTCTTCTGGGATGTGTAGTTCTGGAACTGTTCTGGACGCTTCAACTACCACAGCTGCAGTGCAATCGTTCTTCTCCTGAACCTTTTTCCATGCTATTATCACCATGGTTTTCTCCATGAACATCTGTTCGTTGTTGACTTTCAGCTCGCTGATCAAGCTCAGCGTGCGCTCCTCTCGTGCCCTGATCTCTGCAATCACACCTGCTTGTAGTGTGTGAAGGAATTCGCTAAGGAGCGTGGCCAAGTTCAAACCAATGTTTCTCAAAGCACTGACAGTGGCTTTGTCAACATCTGCCTTCGCGTCAAGGCTCCATCAGGCAGTGTGACTGCCCAGAGATCGAAAGATCAAACCAACTTTTCTACTTGAGTGGTCCCCGGCGCCCAACTAGTTGATGCAGTGCTGTTCTGCCCTGCACCTGCTTGGAGTCTAGTGATTTGGCTCTGCATCTTGCACAAACCTATTTGTATGGCACTTAGTGCTTGCTTCTACTGCTTCTTGAACTACTGTAGCAGTTCTACGGTCGTACCCTTACCTTGTCACCAATATCATCCAAGTCACCCTCCGTCAAGACGATAGGATCTAGCGATGACTTGGAGGCCTTGGCCTTCTTCCGTGGTCCTTCTTATTCCTGCTCCCTGTACTGCTTCACCCAGAAGTGAGTGCCTTCTTGATCTCCACCACCCTGTCTCTTCTTCCGCCTTCTGCGGTGAAGGGGATTTTTGGCTCCTATCAGAGCGTGCTCTTCTTGCTCTGCTTGTTCTTTTGCGGCACACTCCACTTCTGCTGGAGCCTTCTCCTCAGTCTCCTTTTTTCTCTTTTCAGCCAACTTCTGAACTTTTAGTCGGGCCACTTCCTTTTTCTATTTCTCAATGGACTTGCTAGTCCCGACAGCCAAATCTGATGCTATATGCAAATCTACTGGCCATCACTTAAGGACCTATGCGATGGCGTCATCCGTGGCTAAGTAAGGGAGATCATACCACTTTTGATCTGGATCCTTCCGCTCGGATGTAAACATGGTGGAAGTCTACTTTGAACTCCGCATACTCAGAGAGATGATAAAAAATGGTTGGTGACAACCGCAGATTTTTGTTAATGGCTGCGCATATGCTCACCTCCATCAATACCCAAAATAATTTACTCTTCCGGGCCCACTCAGCGTCCGTGGTATCCCATAAGGATGCAAATTTTGTCGCTTCTGGAAGATCTGTCTCAATCGAAGGAAATTGACTATCCTTTGACAATTCTCACACGACCAGCACAAAGTAGTATCCACGAGTAGTGAAATGTCTTGCTGTGGTCCTGTGCCTCCCTGCAGCTCACAAGGAACTTGCTGCATAGGTAGTGTGCCCAGTTGAACTGTACACCCTCTGCGCACTGAGCCAGTAACGAAACCACTAGTATTGGCACCTCGTCCGTGCGACACTTTCGCATCACCTTGCTAGCCAAGATTTGGGTGGCCACCTTCACTACGGGGTTAGTAATATTGGAAATCGAATACCCGCGCGACTTCTTGACAAGTTTGAACTTGTCCTTCATCTTCTCAGTAGGTCGCACTCACTCATTTTTCCGCCAAATGTCTTGGCCAGATTCAACGCAGAATGAGGTAAAAACGTGATCCAATGGATCAACATATTAGTGATTGGTATCGACTCACTCAACCATAAACACCCATCATTCACAAGACACAACAACTATTTAATGACTATTAGATTTATCAAGGAGTGGTGGTAATGCGGCAACCATAGCAGATTCAACAATCCTGCCTTGTTCACCCGGCAAATCCATTCCACCGTCTTCAGCGCAGTGAAAAAAGATTCCTTATAGAACACCCTTTTCATAAAAGTATCGATAGCTAGGTGGGGGGACCGCTCAATGTCCCTCAGGTCCCAATCTTCAAGCTTCAGATGTGGAATGCGTGCCAAGTGGGGACCTTCAAAAGTTATAGTGTCTGGAAGTAGGGGTAGATTAAGGAGGAAATGTCCCTCATCTAGGTCCTTTGGGACTTTCACCTTGCCCTGGCGCGGAGGGATGTACTTTGGTAGCTTGGAAATGGGATCTACCCCCTCAATATAAATGTATTTTGTGCCGTCCTCGACCTCTAGATCTACCACTTTGCCTTTTTCCTGCGCGGTCGACTTTTCTTTTGTCTAAGCCTGTGTAGCTGGATGTTTCCCTTAGTAACTCGCGCATCGGAAATGTATTCTTCTGTTTATCTTTCTTCGGCTTGGGGACCACTCTTGTCGGTGTGGGCTTCGGCCTAGGCGACCTTAGCGACTTAAGCACTGCTACAGGAACCCCCATACTCACAACCTCAAGGGCATCTCCCTTAGAGGATATAGACCCTCCAGCACTTGCAGATTTTGCGGGACCTGGTCCTAACATGATTTCACGAATAAGTTTTGCTATCAGACTTAGGATACTGATCGAACACGAGGCTCTCAAGCAACTCTTCAAAGAACGGTCATTTCATGCACAACAGATAGCACAACTCATAAATTCTCAGGATGAAAAGTGTTTCTCGTTGGACAACCATCTGTAATTTATAGGCAAATTCGAATTCAAATTCGATCGTTCCCCCCCAAAATCCGCTCATAAATGCTAGATTGGCGGCATTATTCCAAAGATCTCACTCTTAAATTCATCCTTAAATGCCGCCCCCGCTCCTCTTAGCCATTTTCTCACTGTCAAATCATGAACATTGATAGTAACGATCAATTTCTAGCTGTGAAGTGCGGTCTCTTCTTCTATAGCGCATCTCCCTTCGCGCTTCTACCAATACTGTGACATTCTTTTGTTCTGCGCAGACCCCTTGTTGGTCAGCTCTACAACCCAAGTAGTGTGGCTTATAGTCCCGCGCCTCCTTGCAGCTGCCTGAAATGTTAAGATTGTGCTTCCTCCATATATTCATTTAGCCAGATCCTCAGTGTATGTCTTCAATTGGCTTCCATTTACCTTTCCTAGAAATGGATCTCCATTCAATTTCACCAGCTAAATTGCTCCACCATTAGTAATCTCTTTGACGACATATGGCTGCAGCCAATGTATTCAAAATTTCCTTGGAAGCTTATCAAACTTTCTATCATATAATAAAACTAAATCGTTTACCTTGAAGGTGCATAGTTTGATGTGCCGATCATGCCATGCCTTTTTGTACTCCTTCTGAACTTGTTGATGGAATCTAGCCAAAAAAATTTCTTCCTCGAGTTCTATCAGTTGCGCGAGCCTCTCCTCCAGGGCTCCTCAATCTGCCATTCCTGTGAACACCGCTATGTGTAGACTAGGTACAATTTACTCCATCGGCATCACAACTTCTACACCATAGACTAGCTTGAAAGGTGTCTGTCCAGTCAGCTTCTTACAAGTAGTTATATAAGCCCATAGCACCGCGGGTATGCGCACAGCCCAATAATTCCTCTGCACAATGAAAACCTTCGTCAACACGTTCTCCAATATCTTATTAAAAGCTTCAGTTATCCCATTAGCTTGAGGATGATATGGTGTACTATTCTGATGATAAACTTGGAATTCCTTTTTCGGCACGTTGATTGTTTCATTAAGGAAATGTGTACCGCAATCACTCATCAAAACCTTCGGGGAACCAAACCTAGTCAACACATATTCAAATAGGAACTTAGTTGCTATTACGCCTGTTAGGGAAAATTCTAAGAACCCCTCCTAAATTTATAAATATAATAAATGGGCGAATCTCCATGGTATATAGGAAAAGTGGAAGGCGATTTTATCAATAATATAATATGTATATATAATTTTTTGGCGAATCTCTCACGAGGCATGGTGAATATTTTACTCAATTATAAAATCTTGTAATATCTTGGCAAGTCTTTCAATAAATAATAAAACTTTGTAAAGCCCTAGTGAATCTTAACATTGTGAACTCTTAGAGAATTTTTTGAAAAAGTATAAAACCATATATGACAAGAGCCACATGGTGGCAATATCACTGTTTTTTTTCACATTTCCACGACATGGAACTTGTTTATAAAATTATAAAAAAGCCAACCAAGTCCCTTATAATATGCAGGTAATCTTATAATAGAGTCTGATACCTCTACTATGCTTGTCTTCATTCAAGTGTCATATCTGCTATACTTTAACACTGTGAATCACAACTCTCTCAAAACTCAACTCTATAGTGTAATTAAAACCTTTGGAAATTGAATCTGGCAACTCTATAAAAAGGATTAGTGAAATAGAAGCTTTTTTCAATGAGCCCACTAACTATCAATGCTAAACAATCAATCTAGACTATGAAGTCTTCCATCTTGATCACAATCATGCTCACGATCAAGGGAGTGTGACCACCTGGCTTGACATAATGGCCATGATAGTGTCACTTTGAATCTCCTTTCCTGTGTGGATGTTTTGACAAATCAATGTGAAATCAAAATCACTTTGAATTTTCTTTCCTGCGAGGGATCACATCCACAGTTGATTAGTAAAAGATAATCTTCTATATATTATGTTCAAGAAACTGAATACAATCTACAGTGGAAACGAGACCTGAATTCTTATTCTGAATTTGAATATCTTAGGACAACATAACAGATAAAAATGCATATGACCTTAGTAGCTATAAAACAATCACTCCATCATTACAAGACCACCTAGATTTTGGCACTTGATCTAAATAATGGCACTAGTTGTAGTGCTTATTTGCATTAACAGCATGGAAAAACAACAACAATGTTTCAAAGCACACTTACTGGAAAAGTTGTAATGTTCCAAGAATATTTAATGATAGCATCTAAACCTCGTACTATGGTGGGGAAACTAGGGAACCCAAATCTTGGAAGATATCCCATACCAAATCTGAGAAAAAAAAAGGGAAAAAATCAAAATCTATAAATCAAGCAATGAATTGTTTACAAATCAAATACAATTCCTTTAACTAGAAATTGAATTGTGGTGATATATTTAAATATTTAGTAAGAGGGGAACTTCAAACCATGGAATATTACCTTTGTCATTATAGTCATCCCTCAGTGACTGAGATTAAAAATCAATACTTATGGAAAGATTGTAAGAAATTCTGTGAAATAGTAAAGCGTAACCTCTATTTTCAAGCAACAAAATCAAGACATTGTTACATCTAGAGCCATAATTGATACATAATCAATGAATCAAGTCCTTGTATGGAACAAGCTTGTTTCACAACCTCTATTTTCTCAATAACAAAATCAAGACAGTGTATGTGGTTATTTCCAAAAGGAAACTGCATTTTAATTTGGAAGAGGATCTTAACAAAAGACATGGATTTATTCAAAGCTACAAAGCCTAATGGGTTACTGAAAAATAAGTTGGAATATGGGATCATGATACTTAAATTGAAAAAATATGCTTTCCTTTTAGAACCATTACAGTTATACAATGTTTTTTGAAAGCATTAGAATTTGAAATTGGGCCTTTCTATCAAGACAAATTTTCATTAATAGAATGTAATTTCCTAGCCAAAACGTTGTAGATATCCAAGAAAAACTTGAAAAACATAAGAGAACTTAGCGTAATGTACTTTCTTTCCTTCCTTAACATTATTAAAGAGTTGAGGTTCCCCAAGTCATCAGGTAACATTCAAAGGAAATAACAGTTAGTAATAGTCCAATTCACAACTGAAGATGTGTCACAAATACGAGGGGGCATCTCCTCCAAATCACAAAAGTGCTCCAGGTTAAAATCTAGCATTATTGGAAGCTTAATGCTCGACTGGGTGTTATTGAACCCAGAAATTTTTCAAGTCAACACTAAAATCTTAAAGATAGCTTCTCTAAGTCCTACATGACTTTACTATGCTCTTGAAGTGGGGGCACATGCCGGCTCTCCAAGTGAATAGTCTTAAACTAAGTGAAGATAAGGCCGATAGATCATTCAGTGTGGATCTCTTTAACCCATAATTGAATACTATGTCTCTCTTGAACCCATAATTGAATACTATTAGGACTTTCAATTTTTTCATGGAACTCAAAAATGTTGGAAGAAAGTATTTTCTTCTAGAAA
>APFE031262429.1:0-10967 GCA_000404065.3 Pinus taeda
AGCCTACTCTAGCCTAGCCTAGCCTAACCTAGCCTACTCTAGCCTACTCTAGCCTAGCCTAACTTAGTGCACTCTATCCTATCCTATCCTAGCCTACTCTTTCTTAGCATAGCGTAGCCTACTCTAGCCTTGTCTTACCTACCCTACTCTAGCCTAGCCTAGCCTACTTTAGCCTAGAATGGTCTAATATAACCTACCCTAACCTAGCCTACCTTAACCTATTGTAACCTCTTCTAGAATACCCTACTCTACATTTGCCTAGCCTAGCCTACTCTAGCCTACCCTACTCCTCTCTATCCTACTCTAGCCTACTCTAGGAATTTATATATACATGATGTAGTTGAGACATTAATAAAACACATATTCAAAATTGATCTTAAAAAACATTTACATCACTATTTCATTTTATAATATAGATTTTAATAGAAAAATAATATCCATTTATATTATATAAATTCAAATATTTTTTCATTATATTATTTTAGTTAAAGATATACCATATTATAGAGCTTAATATCTAATTTATATTATATATATCTAATTTATATCTATTAATATCTAATTTATATAATATATAATACATATAATATCCATTTATATTATATAAATTCAAAAACATAACTTACATATCTTATTGGAGAAAGACATTTAATCTAAACTACCTAGTAGAAGAAATTTAGTTTAATTATAAAAATAAACGCTATTAAAAAATGACTTTTAGGATGATAAGTTAGAGCAGCTCATTTTAATAATTGTGGGAAATGGTCCAAACTATACTCACACCAAACTATAGTAAATAAATAAGTGGGAAGTATACTTAATTAAAACATAACTAAATTACAACATAACTGATCAAAATGAAACAAAACTACCTTATAATTAGATTTAAACTACACTTGCTTCCCCATACTAGTGTTAAAACTAAACTAAAAAGACATTGGAAGTTTTAAACCTACATGCACATTAAACTATAGATTTGAATGAAGACAACACAATAATTTAATAATCATGGCATAATCTAAGCCTAATCTAAACCAATACCTTGGACTACAGTAAAAAAACATGTCTTAAAATACCTTGTGGATATCATGACAACCTCCTGCCTTTGGAGAGCACTTCTTTATGAACTAAATTGAATAAGAAAACATTAATTTAAAAATAAGAAAAGGTAAGCCTTATGGGCATGTTAGGAGAGTTGGAAACAACCTTGGATTCTATCAACAAGGATCTTGAGTCTTCCACGACCACAATAGAGGAAAAAGAGGGTAAGGTAATAAAAACTAAATTGAATAAAAGAACATTGATTCCAAAAGAAGAAAAAGTAAGCCTTATGTGCACATTAACAGAGTTGGAAACAACCTTGGATTCTCTCAAAAAGGATCTTGAGTCTTCCAAGGCCACAACAGAGCAAAACGAGGGTAAGCTAGTTGATTTACGATGTTTTGAGTCCCTGGGTCTTATGAGAAAAATGTACACAAATAGAATTCCCCAGCGTGAGAAAATAGTGCTACAATTGCAAAAATTTGAGCTAAATTGCCTTCAAATACCCAAAATCCTTATCCAATGAAGCTATAATAGCTGAACTTCTAACTGAGAATGGATTGTTGGTCTTACAGAGACCTTAAACCTCCATGAATTCAGAAGCCCAAACAGAAAAAGAAAAAACATGGAGGACTTGAGGATGGCATGTCAAGTTCAACACCTCCATTAATGTAGCATTTCCAAGGCTAAAAAATTAGGAATGTAATTATCATGCAAGGGACTAAATATTGAGATTTGTCTGCTCAAATAGTAATCTGACCCAAAATCAATGTATCAATAGTCATTTATTACCTTATTTATGCTTGCACATTACCGGAAGTATGCCAATTATAAACGCGTGATGCCTTTTTGGTGTATCAGCATACTATATATGGTACATAATGATAAATGTGGCAACTGGAGAATGTAAATCATATTTAACACAATGGTAACAAAATCAAACATGTGTTCAATCTATTAAATGACTTTATCCATAAGAATATTGTTGTTGATCATGCAAACAACGAGCTGCACCTTGGAAAGGTCTCCCCCGTGCACCACTTTGGGTGGTTGGTAACAGATGCCAAATTTGAAACCTATGGGGCACCTAGTAAACCACCAATGGAACATTGTGAGAAACAAAGGAATAAACGTCATAGGTCTAGTGAGGCTTCAAAGTGTAAACAAAAATAAAATTTCACCAACTAGTCTACAAATTGAATAACCCATTTAGCCTTGATGGTTGGTATTGCTGTATTCACATATTTTGCCACAACATCCTCTCAATACATGAGACAACAAGCCATGTACTTCCAATGCCTTGGGCCAAACTTGGCCATCATGCTCGAGGGTTCAATCATTGCATTTGTAATCTCGGACACAAATAGTTGCTCATGATAGGTTTTCTGTGCAAAGATTACTCGAGCATAGGAAGAAAACATACATAAAACGAAATTGAGGATATGGTGCAAGATTGATCCAAAACTCTGTCACATCCACAGTAATGATCCCATTAAATATAAAAAATTTGTAATATGCAATACTATATTATTTTTGTGAATTTTCTATGATGTTCTTCCAAAAAATTTAATTGTGGACCCAAAGGACAAACTATTGAATTTGATGCCCTTTAGATTCCTCCTTTCAATTCAGTGTACTATTTTGGGTTTTATATTTCAAAAAAATAAATAAAACCACCCACTAATGTGGGGTGTTCAATCAATAAAAAACATGCCATTCAATCGATTTGTTATGCCAAATAATTTTCCTATATGAGATGAAACGAGAAGTTAGAAAGGTGACCTTTTGGCCCAAGTGGGAACCA
Source organism: Pinus taeda (assembly GCA_000404065.3). Lineage (NCBI taxonomy): Eukaryota > Viridiplantae > Streptophyta > Pinopsida > Pinales > Pinaceae > Pinus > Pinus taeda. The sequence goes on from APFE031262429.1 coordinate 2,846, forward strand.
AGTGCTTAACACAGGCCGAAAATTATGGTGGATTTCCCTTACCCTAAAAAGAGTAAGAGTAATTCATCCAACCACCACATGGTATCCATTTATGAAATGTTGTATCTCCTCTGCCACAATCAAAACAAATTGCATGTGATTCATACTGGACTACCAATGGCACATTGACAAGAAAATATGCGATTCATATTGGATTGTCAATGGCACATTGACAAGAAAACATTTCATGAGACAAAATTATTTGTTCGATTATGCATTGTTTGGGAAGATATAAGCAAGCAACCAAGGAAGAGGCCCAATGTCAACTTCCATGGATGTGACCAAATCCTGATGGAGCCCAATGTGTGTGTCGGGAAAACTTTGTTTTTGCATGAATGAAAAATCTGGTAAATGATGTGAGAATTGTTGATTTTTTCCAATCTTATGATAGAATGAGGATTTACACAGTTCTGAACCTAGGTGCATAAGATAATATATAATTTAGATTAAAACAATTTATATTTATATATGAATATATACAACATCATATGATATGACGAAGGGATGATGACATGCCATAAATCCAAATGGCATGTAAGTATGACTAATATAAGCCTTGAAAAAATCCCACTCACAACCAAGAAGACTACAAATGTTACTAATATTTCTCATGGACACGTTGTTAATTGTTCCCCTCTCCACACAGATATATAGGTTATATCCTTTTAGCCTAGCCTTCAACAAGTATAGGAAGGACATTTCTTCTTCTAGCCAAGAACCAGTGGTTACATGAGCTCACATTTCAATAGTGGTTTACCTTCGAGTGTTCTATTAGGAAAACCAAACCTGCACCTAGCACTTACCAATTATGCGGTCTCCTTCACTGGAAAGTAGGTTAGAATAAACATAAATTACAAATGACTTTATGGTAGCAGGGAGAAGTTAATGAGGTTTAGTCACTAAGTTCCACTTCCAATGGACTTCGTTGTTTTTTTTCATGTAGGAAAAAAGTCGTATTTCTATTCATATGAAGAAAATTACATTTTGTAGATGCTTAGAGCATATGCATATGAGTTGTCCTGAAAATCAGGACGCATACGAATACAAAATTAACAAGAAAATAAATAATATGCCAGCAGGCCTACACTTTCCTAACTTTTTTCTTCTCCACTTTTCGCCAACCTCCATTGTTGGGAGTGGGACCAATTATAGCAAGCTGGTTTTCCTCTGTATTCATTGGTTGTTCTTTATGAGATTCCGATCCTTCGAAACTATGTGCTTGTTTGGTGCCGCTTATTTCGAGCTGTAATTGTTGCTGCTATATCAAGTTATTTGGCCCCAAATTGGGCCCCTCGGTGCTCTCTCTTTATATGTTTTCCTGTCTCAATTGCATGTCTGTGGGTTCTGTCTTCAGTTCCTCCTCCTCCAACAGTTCGGTATACTGCCAACCTTTGGGTTTTTTCTATTGTTTCTTGTTCCCTTTTGGCTCCTTACTAGCCAATGGGCAGGCATATTGTAGGTTCCCTGTTTGCAAGCAGCCGCGACATCTGAATGTTGTGTTCACATAGTCAAGCGGTTGTGTCCACAGTGAATTATTAAAATTCAATGTGATGTGATCTGGTAGTCCTTGACTTAGGTCCACCTCTATGCATATTCTGACATATGTGAAGATTCCCCGAATAGCTCTGTCCTCATCTGTTTTAAGGTACTTTCCTAAGGAGTTCCCAATGGCTGTTAAAACTTTTTGATGCCAAAAATGCAATGGGAGGTTATGCATCCTTACCCAAACTGGCATTGTTGAAACTATCATGGTATTGGCATCAAAGTCCAAAAACTAGGGCATGATAAAGAGCACATAATTGCCCCAAAACCAAGGCCCCTGATTAATGATGTTGTCTTGTTCCAGTTTTGTGCTAAATCTAACTATGAAAAAACCCTTAAGGCATAGATATATTTCACAGTTAGGTGACCATGATGTGAGAATCCATTGATGCAGGGCATTTGATTTTTGCCAAAAACCATTAAATCTACATATAAGAGCATTATGGGTTAAATCTGTGTATATATATGTTACCTCCGGCAGAGATACTGTAAGCATGGGTGATTCCGGCTTCGGTTCCACAATGTAGGGGCCTGGCAGCTCTGTTATGGGTGCTGCTTTGTGTTGCAATGGTTCCTTTCCTTTGACTGCATCGCGAAAAGATCCTGTAGTTTTTGAGTTGGCCCCCTTGCATCTGCCTCGCAGTCTCAGGTTGAGGATGATGGTTGAATCCTTAACAAATCCATAGTGCTGGAGTGTGTGTTGGTCCTCCAAGCAGAGTCCTGAAAATATCAAATTTTGGTATGTTACTCGAGTTCCCAGTTTGATCTAGATCTCCTTTTTTAACTCTTGAAAATTAAATCTTTAATATAGTTTTTTTTATGAAGGACCCAACCCGAAGAGCTTGAATAACCTAAGAACACAAGAAAGGAAAAGAACCCGACTTTTTTTTTTGAAGGACCCGGTTCTTCATGGAAGAACCCGGTTCTTCTGGGTTAGTCTGGGAAGAACCCATACCTGAATCCGGTACCTAGGTGCGGGAACCCGGGACGCGTTCGAGAACCCAACCCCCGGGTGCCCGCACCCGTGCAACAAAGGTACACAACAATGTCTGCCTTCTATCAATCTGATAAAGTTTTCCTTCAGATTTGTATCCATACATGACGGATCAACCATATCCAGGCCCCGATTTACTGGATTGTAAGCGAGATCTGGTGGATTGATGGCAGATCTAGGGTTTATATGTCTTCCAACTGTGTAAAAAGGTTGTCCACCTCCTATGAACAATTTTTCACGTACTATCGTATTAGATCCAGTGTGTGATTTAGTAGATCGAACACATTCAACAATAATATCATAAGATCTGCCTGATCTAGACCCACTAGCGTGCAGTCTCAGATTGAGGATGATGGTTGAATGTTTAACGACTCCATAGTGGTGGAGTGTGTGTTGGTCCTGCAAGAAGAGTCCTGAAAATATCAAATTTTGGTATGTTACTCGAGTTCCCAGTTTTATCTAGATCTCCTTTTTTAACTCTTGAAAATTATATCTTTAATATAGTTTTTTTTATGAAGAACCCAACCCGAAGAACCTGAAGAACCTAAGAACCCAAGAAAGGAAAAGAACCCGATTCTTTTTTTGGAAGGACCCGGTTCTTCATGGAAGAACCCGGTTCTTCTGGGTTAGTCTGGGAAGAACCCGTACCTGAATTCGGTACTTAGGTGCGGGAACCCGGGATGTGTTCGAGAACCCCACCCCCAAGTGCGCGCACCCGTGCAACATAGGTACACAACAATGTCTTCCTTCTACCGATATGATAAAGTTTTGCTTCAGATTTGTATTCATACATGACGGATCAACCATATCGTGGCCCCGATTTACTGGATTGTAAGCGAGATCTGGTGGATCGATGGCAGATCTAGGGTTTATATGTCTTCCCATTGTGTAAAAAGGTTGTCCACCTCCTATCAAAAAAATTTCACGTACTGTCGTATTAGATCCAGTGTGTGATTCAGTAGATCGAACACATTCAACAATAATATCATAAGATCTGCCTGATCTAGACCCACTAGCACGCGGTTGTCCCTTCTGCTGTCCATCCTCCGTAAATATCTCAGGAACCAGGTCTAGGTTGTTTTCCTCGACAATTGTCTCATGCTCGCAGATGGCCAAAATGGGTTGTCTTTTATCAGTGGGGAGGCCCCTGATCAAATGATCTGTAAGGCCTACAGCACCCTCGAGAATCTTTACGCGCGCCCTAGTCTCCTTGCACATTTTCTTCACAAGCTCTCCTTTCCGCCCAATGATACTCCCCATCTTCTGCACCTGAACAATCAGCTTGGACATCGTCTCCCAGGGCCATCCGATCCATTTCATGTTAGTCGGAGCGTCCGCGATCTCGACCTCGCCTTTGGCCCAATCAAGGGTTGCGGCTCAGAGCGTTGGGGCTGGAACTGTACTGCCCTCCTCCTGAATGTTGTCCTAAGCCATTCTCGCCCTCGTGCGCAGCTGAGGCCATTTGTTGACAAGGCGTTGAAAAAACTTCAGAGTTGGTATCCCTTTTTCTTATTATGGGTAAGGTCTAATGGACTTTGTTGTTATATGTATTATGATTGTAATTTCGCTTTTTGCTTTATCTTTCCAATCTTATTATACATGATCCATAATGGGCTTGATCCAATAACCAACCAAAATATGTATATTAAAATATGTATATTTTAGATAACGCTAGGAGGCTTCCTCAAAGATGATCACACTTCATCAATTCTGTACTTCTATTAAATACCTATTTGGGATAACCCTAGGAGGCTTTGTCAAAGATGATCAAACTTCATCAATTTTGTACTTCTATTAAATACCTAATACAATGAAGAGCGTACCATGTGCTCATTCCAAATGTCTTGTCTCTCCACTACCATGTTTGATCTCTTAGGGTTTTCTATTCTTGTATGTGAGTATTTGCACAGCTGACAGTGGTTTAATGTACCTATTGAATTTCTAGAAATGCAAAAATGTACCTATTGACTTTACTTCTAGAAATGCAACAAAATTACTTGCTTCCCTTTTGGAGGGCATTTTTTCACATTTGTGCTTTAACAAAAAAGGTTATGCTCAACAAATATTCAGATTTCTAGGTTTCCCCCCTTTAAAATCTCATTTATACCCAAGATGCATTGTGATACCTTGACAACATGTTCCATGGAGATAGGAGCTCATACCTCTCTTATTTCATGCAATTAATTTTCCATGGTGCTTGAATGTCATATACGTCTTGCACTACAGTCTTTAATGACATTTATAAACAGGCTTGAAATCACTGATGTAGTTCCAAAAAATGCATTGAAAATACTGAACAAGATTCACTCGCATCATGAGAATCAACATTCTCTCAGACTATACCTTCATATGAATTCCTCCCAATAAAACATTATTTTTCAATTTGACTCGTTTTTCAATCATTTCGGGCTATTCCATATAGGTCTTGAACTACAGTCTTTAATGACAGTTATAAACATGCTTGAAATCACTGATGTAGTTCCAAAAAATGCATTGAAAATACTCAACAAGATTCAATCACATCATGAGAATCAACATTCTCTCACACTATACCTTCATATGAATTCCTCCCAATAAAGCATTATTTTTCAATTTGACTGGTTTTTCAATCATTTCGGGCTATTCCACTTCATGAAGTGGATAAGGATGTAGAGGATCAACATCAGTGTTGGTTTTCTAGAAAATAAATGTAGGGTAAAAGGATAGCCACACTTGACATAAAGAACCAAAATCAAATATCCAAACCTCATAGAGTTAGTGGGAATGCATGCAACATGTAGAAGCACCAAGATGCATGGCACCTAAAGTAAAGCAAATCAGTGATTCTTTTAACACATTTATAATCAACCTTTTGAATATTGAATCAGTAATTCTTTTAATGCATTTATAATCAACCTTTTAATATTGATTTTAATGTTCAATGTACGGAAAAGAAATATGGTTTGCATATATTAGTTGTGATTTTGGCAACACTTATGCCCAGTAAAATCTGATCAAGCTAGACTTCACCAAACGTGATTATGTCCTGTCATTATGGGAAGATGGATCTCTTCAAAGGTCTGTGAAGATGGAGAAAGATAAAGAACATGATCAAGAGAGGGAGAAAGAAGGGGGAGAAAGATAGAGATTGTGAAAGAGACATGGAAAAAGAAAGAGAGAGAATTGATAAATGTACAATATACTTGGATTAATATAGTGGCAAGGTTTCCTTACTCCAAAACAAGAAGAAGAATATGAATAAGCCAATTTCTGTGTTGGATTTGTCAAACTGTGAATAGTGTACTCCCACCTACCATTTGCTTCCAAAAAATAAGGACACCTTCTTTTAACTTATTATCTGTGTTGTTTTGACTATAAGTTATTTTGGCTATTTTGAGGGTAAGGTTACTTTTGGGTTTTGCTGAGAAGGATCTTAACATTTGTCATTTTAGATTATGAACTTGCTGTTAGGTTTCATTTTATACTAAACTGAATGCCCAATTGTATTGTAGTATCCCAAGGCTCCTTCAATTCATCGCATTGATCTTGCAACATCTATTTTAAATTACATTTGGGTATCAGTGACATCTGGGAGTGAGGATTAGACCTTCAAGCATATGCACAAGAACCAATGAGGAAAGTCTTCTTCCACTGTGAAGATGAAGATGGCAGGTGTGTAGTTAATTGATATTTGTAGTGTTATTTCTTTATCTACAAAGTGTTTTAGGTGAAACAATTTCATTACTATGCTCTTTATCATGGGATATTTAGTATTGAATGATGGTGAAATTTTACATCCTTGTTTTTCTATTATAATTATCGAACTGGATATGTTGTTGGAGTCTACTTATGTTACAAGAAAGTGTGTAGAGGAGTTTCTAGAAAATATGAAGGATGGTACTGCCAAGCAAGATGGTCAAATTAGAATTGAAGACCACTTGGCAAGTTTTTGTAATTTTGCAAGTATCTTTTGCAGTGAGCTTATGAATTGAAAGTATTAGTAGCTGGCCTTGCACAATCTACTCGCATTTTTTACTTATTTATAGCTCTAAATTTATGGTGCATAGAACACATTTATGGTGGTCATGGGCTCGATGTAATTGATCAACTATTGAAAAATGCAACTGTTGCTTTGCCTGTCATATTGATCTGCCTAAAGCAAAAGCATGAAGAACGGTCAAGATGTTGTATAGACATGACTAGTGATACTGTTGCAGATGTTTGATGTTTGATGCTCCAATTCTTGTATAATATTCTTGGATAGCCTTAACAAAAATTAAACGATGAATTGGTTGCACTATTTCCATTCAACTCCAATGCCAATGCCAATGCCAAAACCTTGGTGGAAACGATCCTGAATTTTGGATATTTCTATTCTTGGATATTTTGGATTCACTTAAGATATTATTTTTCTGCATTCATAATGCATTGGACCTTACAAAGTAGATTCCATGTTGGAACCTGTGTAACTTCTACAAGACCATAATCCATTGTATGCTCCACACCATCCAAATCAGAACAATTGCAAGCATGCAAATGATTTGAATTTCACTACAACCCGCTACAAAACTGTCTACATCTACATTCTAAAGCATAGTTACCAAATTCGAATTCGAATTCGGATTCGAATTCAATTCGGTACGATAAAAATTCCAATGAAAATTTTCTAATTCGGAAAAAAATCGATAGTATACATTATAAAAATTTGAATATATATACTCTATTTTTTCAACAATAAGATATTTCCACTATTTTATTCAATTCATTTTAGATTTTGAATCATTTTTAATAACTCTAGACTATATAACGACATTTAAGATAAAATTAAAAATAAAATACCCATACATCCTCTTTCCACTAAAAAAATTATATCCAAAACTCTAATAGATAAATACATATTTAAAAAATCACCAATCTAAATTTATTTATGTAAAATGTCTCAAAATATAAATATATTTAGAAAATCAATAATAACCAACCTCACAAGTTTTCTTTCTATTTTTTTCATATTATTCCGGTTACTGCGGGGATAATGCGACTTATCATTCCCGTTACCTCCGGCGTGATAACACGACACCGTCTACGCGAGTTCATTTTGGGCTACTCATGGCCGGTTATGTGAGGTATTTCCGGGCGAGCATGAACGACAGGCCGGATATGGAACTTATCATTCCGGTTACTGCCGGATATGGCGACTTTATCATTCCAGTTATCTCCGACGTATCATTCCGGTTATCTCCGGCAAGATAACACGCGTATACGGCAATGATAAGTCGCGTATCCATTGGGATAAGTCCATTTCAGGTAGATAATTCGCATATTGAGCATAACTAACCCGCATTGCAGAGAAAGACCTAGCATATCTGGCGAAAAATGCTCGGATAGGCATAAATGAAATCGCGTATTCAAGGAGATGCCTACCGGAAATAGTTCGCGTTAGCCAAAAATTGAGTAACGGCGGAGGCATTTGGCATATCTGGTAGCGTATCCTGCGAATAACCGAGTTCTCACTAGCGCATTGATACGGACTAACTCACCTATGAATACGCGTTGATAATGAATATTTCC
>APFE031262444.1:0-13749 GCA_000404065.3 Pinus taeda
TATTGGATGCTTTGGCATGTATAAATATGTATTGTAACATTGAAAGGAACATAATGAAAAATAAAGCTGGTAGTCTCGGTTTTGGGATCCAGGGGAAAATCTTTGTGCATATGTGTTTTATGTGTTATCCTTTCGCATTGTTTATTTTCTTTGTTTTAGAATTTGTATGCAGGTAATTTCTGTACAGGGTTAAAATCGACAGCATGGAACACCCGTCGGTTGGAGAAAGGCGTGCATGGTGTGTGTGGTGCTCGGATGATGTGTAGGAGCGCCCGACGGTGAAACGTTGGTGAGCGCCCAGTTTGTGCGATGACTTGACACGGGTTCTTGGGCGACTGAGGTGAGCGCCCGCCCATCGTGCAAGTGTGCATGGTGTGACTTTTGGTGAAGTGTTGAGATTGTGGACGGAGGTGTGTCTCGGGTAGAGGCACCCATGTGTGGAAACTTGGAGGTGCGCCCAAGTTGGTCAAACAACATGATCGTGCGACAAGGTGAACGAAGGGTTGGTGAGTCATACGGCGACCGTGCGGAGGTGCCGACGAGCTAGGCAACCAAGTTTTGCCGAAGATTGTAAATTTGGCTAAGTATGAAACTTGGGGTTACCAAGTATACTTGTAAAGCTTGTAACTTGTAAAAGACTGTATAATATATTGTTGGGCGGACTCATTGTTCAGGGAGTTGCCCCTCCCTTTATACTGTGCAATTGTGTTCTTCATGTATAATTGTTGATGTTAATGAATGTGTATGGGTGTTCATCGGTATAAAGGAACATTAATAATACTTGGTTAAGAAACACAAAATAAGTAGGATAAGTGGTTAGGCGTAGTCCACGAACATAAGTATTGGTGAAAAGAAAGTGTTTGGTGGTTCCACACACCGAGAGCTCAGTTGAAAGACTATCGTGGCTCCAGTGGTTGTGACAATGGTTGTCTTATAGACTATTTTTAGTCTCGAGAAGGTTAAAATAGTATTCATTGATTTAATCGGTTTGTTTTTATTAATTATTATTATTGATATTTATTATTTACTTTTTTTAGGAATAGAGAAGGGTTAAATTAAATTAGGAATAAATAAAATTAATATTTTAAAAAAATTGGGAAATATAAATGATTTGAGGATTAAATTAATATTGGAATGAAAAAATTAAAATATATTTTATTTTTCTAATATAAATCATCTGAATAATTATTAATTAGAATTAGAAATATTATAATTCTATTGAAAAAAGATAGTGTTAAATGAAAATTAAGAAATATAAATTAAAAATTAAAAATATTATTATAAATTAAATATAAATAATAGTATTAAAATAGTTTAAAGAAAATAATTAAAAAAAAATAGATTAATGGAAATAGAAAGATTGGATTGGATTATAATACATTTAAATAGAAATAAGTTAAGGGAAATAGAAAAGATTGGATTAGATTAGAATATATTTAAATATGAAAAAGAAATTGTAAAAGGTGAAAAAGAGAAAAAAATGACACCTAAACCAAGTGACTTATTATGTAGGATCTATTTCCTTTCTCAACCATGTAGACTCCAAAGTTTAACCTACATTTACCGCATTGTGAAATGTATTGACACCTTTTAAAAGCTATGATGTGGAAAAAATACACATGTCACTATATAAGCTTTAAATAAAAGAAAGTACTTCCAATAATAATTGGACCATGTGTTTGTTGTGTGCATGCGAGCATAAGAAATGCTAAGGACTCACAGGTGGGTAGTGAGAGTAGAAGGGTCGCTGTAAAAATCTATGCATAGACATCACACTGAAATAAGAACTGTAGACAAAATGAAGAGGTTCACAAACTCAAAAGAAGGCTTATCGGCCTAATAAATATATTCATTCATAAATCTGGCATGGGGTATGATGAGCCCCACATATATATATAAGGTTGGGGAAACTACAAAGGGGCATATTATATTGTTGTTGTAACATGTCAGGGCTATAGAGAGGGCTTAATGGATGCCAACTTGTCCTCCAAACTAGGGTTCACAATATTATATTTATTAAGTTACATAATATATAGATTATTACAATGCAGACTTATAATTAGGTATATATATTTATTAAGTTACATAATAATACTCCCGGATGCGGGTGAGGGTGAGAACCAAGAGGACGAGCCACATGCATAGCATGTGCTGCCTCGTGCCAACGACAAGTGTTAATGGAGATAGGCCGTCGAGTTTTAGAAGGGGATGGCCGGAGCTCCAGGCATTCAATGCCGAGCAGAGGGACAGTAAGGAAGCACAGAGCGCCATTAAGGCGGGCTCGATCCGTAACCTCGAATTGCCCATACAAACGCAGAATGGCGGAGTGCCAATTCATTCCAAGGCAGAGCAAGAATTGCTGCAGTGGCAGGGGAAACTGGTCTGGGGGGATACTCGACGCTCAGGCAAAGCCTGGTCTGTGGAGGAATGTGGTAGCATAAGCTGTCAGTGACCCTCAGCGAGGAAGTGAAGGCATTATTCACCTGGTGTTTGCGCCTTTGAGGCATCCCTGCCCTCGAATTCTCCCACAGGGCACTGAGGGATCTTCATTCAGTTGGCAGTGGTCTGGGAATTGGGCGGCTCCATGGCAAGGACTCGAGAGCGGCAGCCGAGCAGGAGAGGTCCAGGCAGAGGGTCATCCTCTCGGCGCCCAGCAGGAGAGGGACATCATCACTATTGCTGTTGCTACTGCCATCGGAGGGCAAAAGCAACACCATTGCAGGCTCGACAGTTCGTGGAGGTTGGCGGTGCGAATGAGGGAGAGACGGGGCTTCCAACCTTTGGCTCTGTCACCTTCTCTTTGGGCAGCACCTCGGAGAACGCGGGCATCAGCGCCCACATCTCAATCCTGTTCACAAAATTGCCCGAAGAGGCGGAAGACGCGGCTGCGCCACCACCATTGCCACCAAGCGGAGAGGAAGGGGAAGCATCAAAGGCGCAACCTGTGCTGGAAGCGGGAGGCAAGGGGAAGGAGCCTTTGCAAGTTTACACGCCATCACTGGGGCCAGCTCCTCGGGGCTTCACCGAGGAGACGTGGAGAGCGAGATGGGAAGGCGTCGAAGAAGGACAAGGCTGGGCGCGCGTCGTGGAGGACAAAAGCCTCTGTGGGGAGGCTGAGGCACATCTTGCAGGCCACCGTCCACCCTCCGCCCATTCCCAGGACTGAAGCAAGACCGGGTAATCCAATTTTGCATTTTGATTATGTTGAGTTTACGTGGAATCAGATTTGGTTGCCTGGCAGCCATAATCTGCAGTCAAATTTAGAAAGTCGCCCCTGCGTGGGCAATCAGAAGTTTAATTAGCGTAATGCTGCACCTTAGTGCTTTTGTTTTTTGTCTGTTGGGCCTCTCTGGCAAGACAATGTCAATTCTGAATAGGGTCATAGGTAACCAGCTGATGCTGCCCCTGCGTGGGAGCCTTAGAATGATGGAATTTTGTAGACACAGCACCCGTGTGGGTGCTTTCCATGCTCAGCATGTTTAACTGATGTAAAAATTTCACTGTAAATATAATACAATAGTCTAGATAGTCTTTTACCGAGAAAAAAAAAAAGTTACATAATATATAGATATATTACAATGCATGACTTTATAATTATGTTATATATATATGATTGATGAAATATGGTGAGAATGTGTGGGTACCTTTTTTTTTAGGATCACACAAGCCACTTACGGCCACAGTGGCATGAGGTCTCGTATGCTATATACGTGGTTCATGTTGATGAGAATAATTTAGAGAGACTCACACGAGGATATTTGGAGGTGCATGAATATCGAATTGTGAAATGGAATTTAGGCTTATAACAACTCGGAGCTAGGAGGCACTGTGAGCAAAATATTGCATGAGAATATATTTTGCTCAAATGCTAGAATTTGTCTCATGAGTAGCTAAAAGAAAGATAATTTCAAATAAAACATAACTTTCCGCCCAAAATTTTGGTCAAAAGACAAAATTATGTGGATATTCCCAAGAAATGTCTTAGGTAAGAATAAAGAGGTAAAATAGTTTGATAAGTTGATGTCATCGAGGGCATAAATTTTAGCTTTGGTAATATAATGGGGAAAGAAAGTAGTCAATAGGAAACTATTGATAAAGAGATTATACTCATGAACCTAATATTTTGGGTAGAAGTCCCAAGTTACATATACATTAAAGAGAAAGCTACAAGAAGAATAAGGAATGACAAACATGGGAAATAGGTTAGACTTCTGTAGAGCATAAATTGTAGCCCAGGTGACGAAAGTGACCAAATGAACAACCGATGTGAATTTATTTATGAGGGATATTCTATTGAACTCAAAATTTGAATCTGGTTAGTGATTTGGAATAAACTTTTCCTAGGAAGCTACAAGACTATAACAAGCTCCTAAATACTTGTGAAAGAACTAGAACCACTAAAGTATGGATTGATTTAAGTGCCATGGATAATGGAGAGAAAAACATCTGTTCTAATTGAATCCTCTAATATACATAAATGAGAATGAATTTTTTTCTAAACTCTCCCTCACTCATGAATCACAATATATATATAATATATATATATGGTTGTAATGTATGAATATTTCCTTGATATTTGTATGAGAATTGGAAGCATTATAATGTAGTAATTATGTAGTCATGGATATGAATGAAAATTCATGATTGATGTAATGTAAATACTTAGCACAAGAACTATATAACTTATCCTATTCGGTTGCATATCTCATTTGTTGGTGTTATGTATACATGAGTTATGAATTGGAATTCTTTGGAATAGGAAACTGTGGATTGGCTATCGATTGCCTAGGGTAAACATTAAAGAGGCAACATGCATGGGTAGAAATCAAGCTCGTGGTAAAAGATAACTTGTTGGTAATAGGAATGGGATAGAAGAACCTTATCCAAGTTCTGTATAGGTTTATTACAAAGATTAAGGTTTTATTCTATGAGCCCATAAAGGTAGAACATTAGGCTACATAACATGTCTAAACTAGATGTAATATGTGTATACTAGGGATATAATAGTTTATAACAAGTTTGACGTAAATAGACAAAAGTGGACAACAAAATTAATGGATTGGTGGAAGGTTAAAATCAATATTGTAATAGGAACATATAGAGGTTTTTTTACATGAATATATGTGGTATACCAGATTCCCTACATGGAATGATGGGTTGGTAACAAGTAGTACTAGATTGGTCACCAAATGGTGGTAACCATGCTATGCATTATATAATAGGTTGTAAATGGTAGGTGACAACCATAATACATGTAATAGAAGAATTTTACATGTGAATTAGGGGCTACTGATGATCCTCATACATGTTTATTACAGTCTTGTCATAAGTAGATGATGCGTATATTAATAAGTTGTGACTGAGTATTACAGATAGGTAGATTGTAACAACCCCTCCCACATTTACCCACTTTCACTGGCTTGTTGGGGTAAACATGAGATGAGGGATATTATGACATGACACAACCTCCTAGATATGGTTAACAAGTGGAATCGATAAAATAAAACTTTACTAACCTCCCTTCCGAGTTATAGGACCCCTAGGAGCCAAACAAAAACTTCATGTGTCGTAACCCTGAGTTAGCTTTCCTTTTTAGTGATATGGACTCCCATTCACTTGCATAAAAAGGAAATACAGTGACTATAAGCTTCTATTCACATGGATAACCCTACCTCCCAATTACTACAATCTAAATTACTCATATTTGTGCATGTGACCCTGAGATATAAGCCACCTTTTCAGGGCTAGGATCCAGACCTTTGCCCAGAACTTGATAAAAATTTCTAGAATTATAAAATAATACAAACATGGATATACAAAACATAGTCAAGCATTTGAGCTAAATAGGCCTAACCATGATAGACATTTCATCAAACACACTGTGAACATGAAATCTAGAGGTCATGAATGGATATATGGATATAAGGTTCTCATAATTATCTGAAAGTCATCAAGAATGTCTACCCTCTGAGAATAGCCGAAATAAGATCTATTAGGTCATGCATTCAACAACCTTTCATTTACCAATCAGAACATAATAAGAGCCATAACCAAAATCTACTATAGGGTCATGCTTATAACTAGCATATTACCAGAGTATTGACAATGATAGAAAAACCATAAAAACCACATAATAACAAGTATAAATACTCATGAAATACAAAAAGAAAGAGCTCATATTAATATATGGAAAATCCAACCAAGTCAGAGATTTGCATGTACCACTCGACCATAGATTGGGCTGAACAAAATATTTATTTAAGCTAATCACCCATGTGACATATTACAGGCATGAATGTGGGACTCACAAAAAAGAAACCAGGGCTTCATTAGGATTTACCACATATCCCACCATTATGTTGAAAAATGCAACAAGAAATTCTTAATTTGATTTTGTCTTGATTAAATTAAGAAAATCGAATTTCCACATCCGTAGACAACTTAGATGATGTTAACTTGTGTGACATGGCTTGTGTCACCTAATTTACTCAATAAATTTTACTTGGAAGAATTAGAGTTCAGTTAAGAATGTGTGATTGCTAATTTGTAGTAATCAAGGTCAATTATCTAAGGTTACTTTTAATTAAACTAGTTCCATTTGTTAGGGCAACTAGTGGAGGGTCAACTTATGGAGTGGGACTTCAGTCAATCTCAACAAACATCTAATTAATAGATAAATCATCCCAAAGTAGCTAGTGCATGGTGAGAATTTGAGTTCCCCGGGCTTGGTGGAGATTCCAAGGTAGTGTAACATAAGTTGTAGATTAGTGTTGAGTGTACAAGTATTGTAAGCATCTAGATGATCAACCTAAGGAACTATACAATTCAATTTAAGGATTTTCCTAAATAATAAGGGCGTGATTCCTCAAGGAACAACACAAGGCAATATGAGCTCAAGCATAGGAAAATTTTAACTATGTCTGGGTCAGAGGCCTTGAGTGTGTAGAGAGATAGGTTATTCACTTATAGGGTATTCTCAGTTGAGAAAATAAATTGTAATACATCTCTATTCATTTTATTAATGCAAGCATGCATTGGGGTTTTTAGGAGATTTCTTTCCCCAGATAAAAATACTTGTTTCATGTGTGTTATTTCATCTTGTATGTCTGAGATTTTTATTCTAAATTGTGAATTAAGGTTCACGAGTAATAGAGTAGGTTTGTGTCTTATGATTTTGATTAAAACTTCATTAGAAGTTGCAAGTATACAACCTAATTTCTACATGGTATTAGACTATATTCACATTAGAGAAGGGAATTTGAAGTTGTTTCTTAGAGGTTCGAATTTGAAGATCAATGTAGTAGGATTTATTCAAAGATGAGAAGATGGCATTCAATGGACTAAGGATATAGTATGCTTGGATGGCACGTCAAATTTTGTTGCATGGAAGGAACACATGGAGACATTATTGCAGTATAATGGATTGCTTGAATGTGTCAAGATAAATATTCCAAGACCACCAGCAATTGATGTCCAGGACCTTGAAAAGTGGAAGAAAATGTGGCCAAGGTGAGGAGAATAATATTGAAGGGAGTATGGGATTATATTGTCTCGAATATCCATAGAAAGTCTAGTGCTTATCTTTAAACCTATTGTGCATGTAGACTAGTGTGGATTGATCTTGAATTTGAATTCCTTTCACTTATTGTCTGCCTTGTTGATGTTGCCCAATTCGAGTTGGTAGGAATTTCTTGGTTTCTAGTTAAATAGTAGATAAGGTTTACCCTCTTGTTGTATATCATTAGGGTTTCTTTCTTTCCAGAATTTGTTCATTGATTAATTAGGTTTATGGCTTCCATTTTCCAATAGTTAGGGTTTCTTTTCCAATTTTTAATAATGAAGGTTTGTTTTCTAAATTTTATAATGAGGTTTGCTTTTAGTTTTCGATAAGGATTGTAGGATTTTTGTTTTATCAAGTTTCCTTTGAGTGCAAGATTCAAATTAATTATTGTTTGTAGGAATCTATAAAGAGATTGATTCACAAGTTAGACTAGAATTTGATTTACAGGTTGCAAGGGGCTCTCTCTAGCATTTCCAGTGTTATGCATCAAAGTTTACAAATGCCCAGATTGATAATTAAATGTTAGGTTGTTTACTACACCCAAAAGTTTGGCACCATTTGTGTGGAGGTGCTTAGGGGATTGACCTTGGTGACCTACTGAAGTTGGTTTTCTCTTTAAGTAGTTTCTCTTACAAGTTTTTGATTTGGTTTCTTTCCTGCATATAGTTCCTATCTTTTTAAGGTTTTTTCCCCCAGTTTTGTAAGAACCCCTCCTATACATATGCATTGCCCCTATGCTGATAGAATATAACAGTTTGCTTCTTGAGAACAAGCAAATGGTATTTCAAAGAATTTTTTGATGAAGAGTTTTGATGGTACTGCAGAGATAATGACGAGCTCAAAAGTGCAAAATCTAGTATTTTTCTTGAACATAAAAATATATTATTAGATATTTGATTTCAACATTAGATGATTTGTAGGAAGAACATGAGTAGGATGAAGAAAAATCATTAACTTTTTGCACCAACTATAGAAATAAGCACTAGTTTTGAGAATGACCACTTAGCAGCCTGAATGTTTGCAAAATTTGTAAGGAGGGTCACTCAACATAACATTGCCCATCATTGTTGGGATCACTAAAGATACTCATGAAATCAAGTAAGGAATCAAATCAACCACTAGGTAGAACTCAAAAATCATCACTCAAGGCATTTTCTCAAAGTCCTACATGTTGTTGAAGTTTCCCAAACTATCAAAGTCTTGAAGTCTCAAACTAGGTTCCACATCTTATTCGGGAGTTCAGGGGTTTGGCTTGTTTGCCTGCGATTTCTTGCAAAAAATTCTAAACTAATATAACCATGAGGCTTGAAACCTTGTCAAAAATTTGAATTTTATTAACTTTTGATCCCCTTCAAATTTTTGTAGGCTATCATACACCATTAGAAATGTTTTTCTAAGATCTATCCATTTGTGTAATTTGTAGAAGCATTGGATCTAACATTATGTAGTGAACGCTCCAAATATTATGGCATTAAACCAAATTTTGTAACAATATCTCTCACATCAATGATTAACACTAGATATTAAAGACAACCCTTTGACGTCAATGATAGCACTTTGTAACAGATAGATCAAAGGTTAACATTAATCCATCTTAACTCTAGATCCATGTTAACATAGACCCATCATAACATATTTATTTAAATTTTTATATATTTTCAAATATAAATATAATGGTTACGAATATAAATCATTATTATTTAAATTTATTTTGATATAATATTCATATTATTATTATTTTTAAAATCGTTATAAGTTTACTAATAAAAACACAATTAGCGTATTACAACAAATTAATTAATTTGAATCAAGATATATATATATATTACCATTTTAATGGTCCCTATTATTATTATATAATGTTTCATTCTCTTTCATATCATGTCAACATTTAAATTTATGGACACTACAATATCTCTAAATTCTAAATTGTAAATCTCCTCTGAGCACAATCATTTCAATTATACCATATCTCTTATTTACTACTAAGAGGCTATTATAACAATGCTATTGATTATGTCATATCTGTTTTATTATTATGAAAATGTATTTACAATTATGTTGTTGGTATGGATTATAAATTAATAAAATTTATAAATTTATATTAATTATTAAACATTAATATAGTGAAATTTAATATTATTAAATAATTTAATATTAAACACATAATTTAAATAAAGAAGAAAAACCATTATAAAATTTTCAAATTATATATATTTTCCAACTATATTAGCCTCCTGCTGCAGCAGGTTACTTATATTTCATGATTGACATTTTTACAGGCCAAATATGTCATACTTTGCATGTTGCAATGCTCCATATTTGCTAACAGTCACCAAAAAGGAGGCCATGAGAGAATGCTACTCAAAGATCATCTGCTGCATTCCAGTTTTGAAGAGTCTTTTCATTTTTGTACAACTTTTTAGCTAAAGGGAGGTCCAAACAACCTAATCTTGGTCTCCCTAGGTTTCAATTTCCTGTTTTAGAATATAGAGAATGAAAAATATGTCCAAACAGCTTAATCTTTGCAGATTCTTAGTTAGGTAGAGAATCAAAGGAGCCCAACTGCTTAATCTGGGCCCTTGGAAGAAATAAGTGTAGATGTAGAATAGGAAGACATCAAAAGAAAAAGTTGAAAAGCTGGGTCTGCAAGTCCAAGTGCACCCAAACCAAAAAGAAGAAAAAATGTTAGGTAAGTAGGCTGGGTAGGTAATTTCGAGGTTGTAGAATGTTGATTTGTGATTCATTCCACATTTTCAAGTGTTACACTCATACACATCACAGTCAGCAGACAGCTCCCATTTGAAGGACTTCAAGCGAGGCATGACTAACCCCCTCTTCTTCCTCTTCCCTAAAATCACTTACTGACCTCCCCTAAAGAGGTCAAGATCTGCTTGATACCTCTTAGTTTCACCATTTTCCATGTCATTAGCCTTGGTGAAGATCTGCTTTACTCAAGGAGGCTCCACACTTTCTCTACAAAGTTCTATCTCCCCTTCACAACCTAAGATCTCTGAAACTTAGCGCTTTCTGGTCACTTTCATATTAACTACTGACATTATTATTTAGCTCCCTATATATTTCCCTTCCCCCTATTTAAAACCATGTTAATAGCTCCCCTATGTAAATATCCCCTCCCCCTGGCTGAAATATAACCATAAACATCCCTTGGGAATTACTAGGTCATCTGGACCTTAGTAAGAGCCCCATCTCTGCATAAATTTCCCCTTCCCTAGTGTTTGGACCCCTTCCGAAACACAAAGAAACCCTCTCCAAAGGCAAACCCCCCGCGCACATTTTCTCTGGAAATTATTAGGTTTTGATTAATGTATAAACCAAGCGCCGAAACCCATTAACCCATTTCCTAAAGTCTAAACCCACCCACGCCGCGAAAAATTAAAAAACTAACGAGCACGTTGCTTCACTAAACCTCGCGCACCTTCTCCACCCGTCCACCGTCCAATCGCCTCTCTAGATCCGATGGCTGATATCCATATCAGGCACCCTTTTGAGTGGGCACGTTAGCACCCGATGTCCGACGGTTTTACCGTCGTACACCGGGACAGCTAGCGCGTTCCCATTGCATCGGGCCAGCCCTGACAGAAACCGCTTCCGTATCAAAAGCGGTCTGATGCACTGCCAAAACCGCCTTCCCCCCATGTAATAGGAGCGCCGAGTCATCACGCCACGTCAGCCCCAACTCACCCCTTCCTGCCTGCACCTGGCCCACATCACCTGCCACCGTGTCCCGCCACGTCATCACCCCGCCGTACTGCCACGTCACCCTGCTGACATCACATCCGTACCAGAGGACCCCACTGCTGACGTCATCCGACGTACAGCTGATGTCATGCTAACATCAACAGCCAAAAACGGAAAAACGCGCAAGCGCGAAAGTCAAGCTTCAAAGCTCCAGAATGAAAAACAGAGGCAGTTTTTGATGCGCAATTAATGCGCATCGCTACGGGAAATGAGCCATATTAAAGAATCTTTAGATTCCTCGCCCCTTTTTGCACCGAAAAGGCCCGAAAAAGCCCGATTTTGCCAATGTAAGCGTATTTGAAGACAGAGAGAGACCAGGATCAGAAGTTAAAGAGTATCAAATCAAAAATACAGCTAAAAAGCATGTCAAAGAGTATCAGAGTAGAGGAGAAGCGTATCAGAGGAGGTTTTCTCAGGGCTCAAGGAAAATCAAGCATTAAAAGGAAAGCCCTGAAAGTCAAGAAACAGTTGAGGACGCATTGAAAGCTCATTAGCACAAATGACTGCACATTAAACTCACAGAGATCAGTGGACCAAAACTCAATGCACAGTTATGACAGAAACACTCCACCAAGCCACAGAGGACATCATATTAACTTAATTTTGATCCAGCTGCCACTGGCGCAACCCAAAAAGACTTGATTACACTTAATTCCAGCATAAGTTAGGTTTAAAAAGCCTTTTTCCTGCAGACCTATTTAGGTCACTTGTAATAAATCACTTTAGATATTTTGCTTATATATACCACCCTGAAGAATGGAGTAGGGGTTGGTTGCTTGCTTGCTTGCTTGTTCTTTGTTAGTTCAATATTTCTGAGCAGAGACTCACACTGTAAATGTGGTACTTTCTATAATCAAAGACTGCTGAAAGCATGGATTCTGAAATTGACCACTGTGTTTAACTGGTCGAGAAGTGACCATGGAATTCATGTGCTTCGACATGGTTCAATAAGTGTTTCTTTAACTCTGTTTAGTTTTTATGTTTATGTTATCATCAATCAACCATCTAAATTGCAGAAAACAAGAATAGTTTAGGATTTACTTGGCTGCACCCTAGGCTCAATTTCTGCAATTTCTCTATGTTTTCATCAGGAATAGTTATGAACATGTATACTTAAATGATCTTGTTTACGCTACTTCTTTCACATATGAATGCTTGTTTAGGAATTCTTAACTACTCCTAGATAACCATTCATTCACTTCTCCTCCCTGTCAGTTGGTGAAAGATTCTTGATTGCCCTTCATCACTGATTATCATTCCATCTCTTCAGCAAGTAGGTAATTGTCCCATGTGTAGCTATCCCGCTCCATAATCCTCTTGTGACCAAGAAAACGCAACAGCAAACCTTAATCCATGACTCCATGCCCAATGGTTTGAAACTTATCAGACTTTCCCTTGCCTCTCTGCTTGGAATTATCTGCCTCACAATCATCCTCCATCCAAACAAAAAATCAAAACCCTTGAACTCAAAAAATAGCCTAAAATCAGCCTCAACAAAGCTAAATCATTAAGAGAGAGCCCTCTGTGATTGCAGGTGGGCTAGAACCTACAATCCAAAGATTGGTTTGTGGTTACCTCGGCCGTATCCCTTAGGAGCTTAGGGACAACCTGAGTGATAACATAATGGAAACCCCACTGGGGACCTCCTCAAATAATCTCACAAAACCAGTCTAAAGCTCCACAGAGGAAGAAACCAACCTTAAAAGGTTCGGTCGACCTGTGTTCTTAGAAAATTTCCCAAAAAACAAGTTAGAAGCTGGCTCCCAAAAAGCATTCGCGCCACACCAGATTGAATCTGGACCCAAATCCCCCTGCTGTTTTTGAAAACCCTAACATAATCCCTAAAATCCAGAGAAAGAAAGAGCAGCAAGAAGATTTTACTGCTTATATTCGCGAAACAGTTATACCTAGTAGTTTTGCAACCCCTGTCAAAGTTTTGTTCCGCTCAAACCCTTCTTCCCCGTGCTCATCATCCACTTCCCCAACCGCTGTGTCTGTGTCTACATCTCCATTCACTAGAAATACTACCACTACCACTCCTAGTATCCCCGTCACTCCAGTCGTTCCCCTTATCCCTGTTGTTCCTCCTATCCCTGTTAATATGGCTAATAGATATGCACCCTTACTGTTAGGCACCTATACTACTAGTGTAAACCCTTATTGTTATTAGTACAACCCACTTATTATGTTGATGTACCCATGTAGTGCCCATATTGTTACTATTGTGCCCCATAGAAGCCCACTATTATTATTATTGTGCCCTTATGAGATTGATGATGACAGTGTGAGAATGAAATTTTTTGTCCAAAGTTTGACCGGTGATGTCAGAACCTGGTTTAGGGCACTTTCACCCAATTCCATTTTAAATCCAGAAGCCTTATACCAGACATTTATTAACAGATGGGAGAAAAAGAAAGACCCCTTGC
>APFE031262445.1:0-10743 GCA_000404065.3 Pinus taeda
AAAATGAAAGATAATACCATGGAATGACTAAACTTGAGATGTCGTAATAGATTTCGTTGTGGGTTTTGAGGGTTGTGACCAATGAAATGAGTTAAGCCCCAAGATTAAAAGCTCCCTATCATTTTACTTTCCAAAAAAATTTCAGTTTTCTCTTTACTCTACAATAAATTTCACCTATGTTGTGTTGAAGACTCTCATCTTATTATCATATTTGTGTAAGAATAATTTTGCAATGGTACCCTTTGGATCCAATTTTGGAGGTGAAAAGATTGATGAGAATATATTCAAGAGGTTGGACATTAATGGGTTCCTAAATTGACATATCTTTAGCACTTATATAATACCTTCTTTCCCACCATTTTCCCATTTCCATCAGTTTCTTATCACCTTTTCATATATATTGATACATTTTTTTGACAAGGTGAGAATATCCTTCAATGTTCCATTTTAATGCTTATTCATATGTATTTTGCAACAAATTGTTACCCTTTTGTACTAACAATGACATATAGGATTCAAGCATTACATAGGTACCACTCAATGTAGGGTCTTGATAGTAGCTACAAATCCCCATATACATTGCAACTACCTATGGATGTTGCAACTCCTTCTAGACAAGCATGATTTAATGGTTGAAACTCTAAGACTTCACCAAAGTTGTTCCAACACTCCACTGTTGTACAATTATCCATAATTGTTGCAACTATTCATCATTGTTGCTACTCCTCTCCAACATTTCTCACGTGCTTTGCTAATAATTAGAAAGCAATAAACAACTCATAAATAATTACAAAATAATTATCAACAACTCAATTATCATGTCTAATATTGATCTAAATTGAAATAACAGAACAACAACTTCTGTGAGAACATCACCTCAAGTTTCCAATTAGTTCAATGCTCCATCGGCTCATGGTTCCAATGTTGACTTACGGTTACGACAGTAATGACACAAGAGTTGCAATAGTGAGTTTCCGCACACGAGTTGCAACACTAGAGTTGTTGCACCAGAGCTACAACAAGGAGTTATGGCACCAAAGTTATAACAAGAAGTTGCAACATAAGAGTTGGAACAATGATTTGTTGCACCAAAATTGTAGTAGGGAGTTATGGCACTGAAGTTGTAGTATGGATTTGTGGCATTAGAGTTGTAGAGTTGCAACAATGAGTTGTAGGATATTCTTGAGTTACAACAATGTCCTAGAGTTGCATCAACAAGGTTCCAAGTTGCAACACTAGTGCTCTAGAGTTGTAGCAACTGCATTTCATTGTTGAGTTGTAGAATTTTTCTTCTATATTTGTAGCAATAATGGTATAGAATTGCAACTGCATTTTTTCACTCAGTTGTATCATCAGAGTTGTAATAATGGAAATACAACAATAATTAACACGATACACCCTTTTCCAACATTACAACTTACATAATAAAATTTCTAGCAGTTCGTCCTTGTACATTTTTTTTTAAACAATGGGAAAACTCATCATAACTCAATTTCTAAACTAGTAGTGGGGTCAACCATCACTAGTTGCTATCTCTGAATGCAGGCTAACTCATCACTATTATTCAAGGAAGGCCGAACCACCTATAGTTACCCATTGGTGGTCCAAAGGGGGGGGGGGGGGAGGGATTACACTCAGGCCAGATGTCTCTAGATCTTGGGTCATTAACCTATTTCCTTACATCCAAGGAAGATGAGCTCTTAGCCAAGTAGAATTAGTTTCTTACATAAACATATAAATATTACCTTTTTCCAATGTTTAATCATGAATTCATGTAAAATACTAAGAAAATGTTATGGAAAACACTTTATGTATAAATCCCACATATAAACATTAGAATGGACTAATACGAGGTCATATGTTAGTGAAAAGGAATTAAGAATATGAAAAGGAGGATGTAAAAAGTTTCCAATTCTAAGGCTTGTCATAATTATTAAGGAATTCCCATGACTCTTTAATGGTAGGATATACAAGATTCCATAAAACATATCAAAGGATGACAAAAAAATTTAGGAAGAAATGAAGAAATATCTACAAAAATTCATAAGGGAATGTAAAGCTTTCCAAAGGACTAAAGGAGACATAGTAAAATATCCATGATTACTTCAACCATTACACATACCTAATCAATATTGGAAGATATATCAATGGAATTCATTACAAGGTTACCAAAATGTGAAGGTAAGGATACCAGGTTTTTTGTCATTGATAGTCACAAAATATGCACATTTTTGTATAATTCAAAGTACATATATGGCAAGCCATGTGGAAGAAGTATTCAAGAAGGAAATTCATAAATTTTATGGTTTTCGAAAATAATAACAAGCAACGGAGATCTAAAATTCACAGGAATTTTTTGGAACTAATTATGGAACATGAGTTGAAAAACAATAGTTATGAGTTCATCACATCATTGAAAAATGGTCATTAGGAATAGTTAACAAATTTTTAAAGGGTTATCTATAATTCTACTATTTAGAAAACAAATCTCAATTGACGAAGTGGCTTCCTTTGGTAGAATAGTGGTATAATACTCCTTATCAAACATCTACTAAAATGTCCCCATTTGAGGCCCTTTATGGGTATCCAACTACTACTATCTCCTACTTTTTGCAAGGAAAGTCCGAAGTGTATGAAATATTTTCACATATGGAGAAGACTAAAGAAACCTTGACAATTCTTAAGGAAAACCTTCAAATGTTGCAAAACCAGATGAAGCAACAATTAGATCAACATCAAAGTGAAAGAAAATTTGAGGGTGATTAGGTATTTTTGAGTCTACAATATTATAAACAATCTACACTCAAGCAAAAGAATAATCATAAATTAATTCTAAAGTTTTATCTACCCTATAATATTATTTGTAAGATTGTAAAATTGGTGTATGAGTTATAATTTCCTTATTCTGACATTCATAACATTTTTCATGTATCTTGCCTAAAAAAGGTTTTGGGACTATGCCAATGCAAAAAACTTCTGGACTTAGATGAAGAATGGAATTTGATTCTTGGACAAAAAAACATCATAGGGCAATGTTCTCTATCTCTTTAGAAGAGAACCATTATAGAGTATCTAATCAGGTGGAAGAATATGGATCTAGAGGAATCTATATCAGAAAGTGATCAATTTGTGAAGAAAAACTCTCAATTACAATATTTAAGGGAAAAGTTTTTAAAAGGGGGATTATGTCAAGGCCACTGGGAAAAAATGGATATCATGCATCACTCTAGATTTTTCTTCTACTACGCTCTCCCATTGAGCACCACCATAGGATTTGATCTTGTGGTTAACAATGGAGATGAACCAAGAAATTGAGTAATGGTGTCTTTTTCCTTCATGTGTGGGTTGTTGGTTGTTTTGGGTGCGTTTCTCAGGAAATTAGTTGAACCCTCATTATAGAAAGTTCATGGTCCCTGGGGGAAAGAGAAGTCTCAATCTTGTGCAAAGAACACTTGACTGGGCACACAATGAGTTAGATGACTGGGTTTTAGACTGAAAAATGGATTTGTAGGTTGTTTTCCTCGCACGTATCTGACTTACGAAGGATGCTTATGGACAACACACCCTTCTGGGTTGAATGATATACTCTATTTCTTTTATGATAAGGACTCTTCCACATGCCTGAACTAGTTGGATTTAGGGCTATTTTTTGTTTTTTATCACGAACACTTCATTGTGTTCCTTCCTCATATGGAGTGTTACCTCACATTCCCAAACGTGGTGAGGAGCATACTCTGGTAGACTCATCTCAAGAACCCTTCCATATTTTTCTTAAAAAAATAAGTGGGAGATCCACTCTTTTTTGGATTGGGGGCTCTAATGTGTTATCTTCTATGAAGAAGCTGATTGAGCTTAGGTTGGGAATCCTTGCTAAGTCTCAATGCCTTTATTTTGAAGGACAGTTATGCCAAGGCCCCGTCCAAATGAGGTATCTTCACATCCCGAGGAAATCTACCATTTTCCTGAGCCTACGATTGTGTGGAGGAGATAGAAGCGATAGAAAACCTAATAGGTCTACTTTTAAGGATGCAATGTAAGGGAAGTCAAATAATTTATCAGACCAACTACAATTCCACCAAGGATCCATGAATAGTAGAAAAAATGAAACAAGAATAAATTATGAAGTTGAATATTCCAGAGGTAAACTCAATTTTTATAGCTCTTCAATCCAAGGCTATTATTTGTAGTTCCAATAGATTTTGGCCTAAATGATATGATTTACATTAGGGGGTCTTTTCCTCCTAGAGCCTAAATTATGACATTTATTTATGATCTAAAAGGATTTTTAATATTCAATTTGATATACTTAAATATTTGGAGATCGTTCTAAATTATGGGCCTTGTTTCTAAGGTAGATTTGGGCTCTTCATCATCCCATGGTTCCCATAGTTGAATACTACAAGCATGGTCGTCTCAACAATGTCGGTTTGGGTGAGGCTACCTAGTATCCGTCTACCATTATGGCACCATGAATTCTTAGAGGAAATCATAAACACCCTGAGAAAATACAAAATGATGGACCTTGAGAGATCAAAGAAAGTTCTATTCTCCTTTACCAAATTCTATGTAAAGATAGACCTCGGTAAAGGTCTATATGATCACATTCAAATTAAACACAATTTTTTTAGTGAAAAAACATATTATACTATGAGAATATGATATTTAGATGTCAAACATTCTTTCAAATAGGTCATTTGTAGAGAGAGGTAAAAAATATCCCAAAGAAGAAAAAGGGGCAGGAATGTAAAGCAAAAAGGTTGACATACCTCAAATCCCTAACTGTTAGAAGAAAATATGGAGTTTCCTCTAAGCTAAGTAGAAATGGTCGTTCAAGCCTCAAATTGGGTCGTTTCCATGAATATAAAGACACTGAAATACAAGAAAATGAGGTATTAGCTCAATAGAAGAATGAGGCTCTTTTAGAAAATGGGTTGGAGGGTACAAAAATAGTGCATGTCATTGAAAGTTCAAACATAGAAAAATTAATCCCCCCACTGTCATTTGCTAATGAATTGACATTGTTTCTAGTTGACCCCAACCCTAGGGGCTGTCAAAAGGTCCAGAAAAAAGAAAGGAAAAACAAAATTAAGTGATTATTTTCACACTTACTTTGATTTTTTATATGTATTTTTGTTGTCATCCCTTCTTATTGCTCACAAGTTGAGAGACTTATCTTTCTTAATGCATTAAGCATACCCAAAATGTAATTATGTTACTTGTTTCAAGTTGAATAAAATTACAGTTTTTTTCTTTGGAAAGAAAGATAGGTTGGCTATAATAGCTTCGATTGTACCATTTCATTATAATTGTACCCTTTGTTTCCCATACATATTGCAAGTAAACCTAGCCTTAGAATTATCATATATTGTTTTTATATTTAAATTAATAAAAAAATAAAATTTCCCCCTTAAAGATTTTTTAAATGCATTGTATATATCACACTAATATCCATGCATCAAATAAAGTTTTTCCATATAGGCTTACTTTTGCATTCTTGGTTATTTAAAAACCCCGTCTTTGCAATTCATGGTGATTATATCTTCACATTGAAGTCTTAAAATTTTTGAAAACTATTTTTCATCAAAATATTTCCTCGTCAAAATAATTATATTTTTAGTTTTAATGGGCAAAATATTTTGTTCTATTTAAAAATTCTATATTTTGTCTATTCAAGAAAAGCTTACCACTACCATCGTCTTGACATTATAATATTAACAATATAGAAGGTAAATAATTTTGAGCCATACCATCGTCTTGACATTATACACTCGATAATATTAACAATAACAATATACAAGGTAAATATTTTTAGGCATTTTTGCTTCTCTATTTCTATTAGAGAAGCAACTTAACCAATTTCAAGCTTGCTTTGTAGGATTTAACTTTGAAGAAAGTTAATAATGTTTGAACTATCTAATTTCTCAAAAATTTAAGCCTTGTTGTTGAGATTTTCTGTTCATTAAATTTGGCAAAAATCTCATGTATGTGACAACAATAGCATTTGTTGTTAAATTAGCTCCATTTATTTTGGAGTTATTGCATCCTATATTTGTTGTGAGAGAATTGATGATTTAGTTTTCTACTCCCAGCTATAAAAATGTAAGCCCGTAGAGGATATTTGGGAGAGGTAAGAGTGTGTGAGGAACTAAATTGTTGTAATTTCCTATTGAATAATAAGATTGCCGATACCTCTGTTTGGTGGATATAACCGAGATTGGTTGAATAAACCATGTTAAAATCTTTGTGTTATTTTTTTTTATGATTTTGTATACACGGTGTATACTTATTTAATTTAAGCTGCGCATTGTTTGCGCCAACACTCGTATCATATTTGTTATATGTTTCTTGTATAAAGGAATCCTAGTTATGCTTATGAGAAAGATTCAAATATTCAGATTGGATTTTTGGTCCTAGCTTCATGGTTTTGACCATGCTAAGTTTGTTAGCTTTCCATCACGACTCGATATGCAAGGGTTAAATTATATGTAACATTTTTACATAATTTCTATACTTTTCATATTTAATAAGTATGTCTCTAGATTGCATTTAACGCAAATATTAATTAGCATAAGTTGTTGTCCACCCTATTTTAATTTCATAAATTATATGAATTCCTTTACATGTGTGACATTGAGTGAAAGTTCTAGGTTTGCCAATAAAATTGATATTAGAGAATAGTTTCAAAGTTACAACTTTTGGAAGAGTTACTGAATCATCCAACTAAATAAATTGTATATTAAAGATATTTAAGGTTTAGATTTAAAAAAATAAAAAAAATTAATGGATTTTTAATTTTAGAGAAAATTAAATTAATAAAGTAAAAGGTTATCATTAATTTTGAGGTGATTAAAATTTAAATAAATAAATTATTAATTAATTAAATTTTGAAAAAGGTTTTAGATTAAAAGAAATTATATATGTGAATTTTTATTATCACCGTTTAAAAGTTTTTTAATCGCTATATTTTATATGGAATATAAAAAATAATTGGCTGTTAGAAGTTTTTAAAGGAAAAATATAAGATTAAAAAGAAAATACAAATTTTTAGTTATTTTTATAATTAAAGTATTTAACAAAAATTTTTAATGTAATTATATGATTTAACATATTAATGAAGTTAAAATTATTATAAAAAATAATTTTAAAATGCTTAATTTTATATTTAAATCTTACTAAAAATTATATATAGTAATAATTAAAATTAAAAAATATATATATAAAATATTAAATGATAAATTTAAGAGTTTTATTATGGTAACATATTATAACTTTTAAATATTAACTTGACATATACCATTTTTTATAACGAAATTATATTTAAAATTGATGAATAAATTCGAGTGAAATTAGCTGAGACATTAACATTAATAATAAATATTTATTTATTTTAACACTTTCATAAAAATCAATTATAAATCGTTATAAAAATTACATTAGAAGTAATGAATGTAATTCCAATCAAATTAGATTAAAGATGCATAAAGATAACAATAAATATTCTTTAACATTTCTATGATAATCAATTGCTTAACTTAAAAAATAAATTCAAGGGAAATATTAAAGATGAGAGAAAAAAATAAAGGACGAGAGACTTATTCAATAACATTTAATAGAATGTTCATGAACATCTATTGTAATAAAATGAGGTAGGAAGAAACAAGAGAGCTATCCATAATAAGATTCAAACATATAAGTCTGTATTCATAACTTATGACTACAACTTAGATGTTGTTAAAAAGAAACCAGAGTATATATTATATCAAAATTTATGAGTACAATCCTAATCAAAATAGATGAGAACCCATTGCTTAAACTAAAGAGTAAATTAAGGGGAAATATTAAAAAAATGGAAAAATATTGTAGGAACAAATTTGGAACTATATGGGAAGATAGACTTTTTTGAGATTATTTAGTAGAATGATCATGAACATGTATTATAATAAAATAATTTTAGAGGAAATAAAATATTTATAGGTCAAAACTAATTCCCACATTCATAGCTTACAGTACAATTTTGAACATTGTTATTAATTTACGTATATTTTATTGTACATGAAAGCTTGCCAATATTTGATATATATATATATATATATTATCATATATATATATATATATATATATATAATATATATATATATATATATATATATAATATATTATTATGGAAAAAACCTATGAGTATATGAAATGGTGGAACAATAATTTAAAAATTTTGATGTGAGGTTTTGAGTTTCTTATATCATTTCCAAACAATATAAAATAGTGATCTCAAAGTTAACAAAAATAAATATAAGCATCTCTCCTCTCTCTCTCTCCTCTCTCTCTCTCTCTCTCTCTATATATATATATATAATATATATAAATAATATATATAATATATAATATATTAGTTTACATCTAAGGAAACTGTTAGACCTTAGTTAAGTGTACATGGTTAGACATATGCTATAACGAAGGGAAAACATTAGGAAACACAACAAATCATAATATCAACACGCAAGATACATGTAAAGCTTTAAAAAACTAGACATCAAATATAAGACAAAATATTCGCCACATTAGACACAAAGTCAAATACATTAAGTGTCAAGGCTCACAATTATAATGTTAATAGGTTAATACAAACATGCTTGTAAAAACCTCTCTCCCATTCCTGAACATTTTCTTTGTTCAAATAAGGAAAATAGAGATATTATTATAGGATAAATAATAACTGTAAATAACTTGATCCATAATATCTTGAGTCACAATTGTATAATTGGACTAGAATGTTACAATAACTAGCTTGAGTAATTATTACAAACTAGACTAAAGTTTCTATTATATGTACATTGACCATACACACATGATTGTATTGGTGACCAACAACAATAATGATCACAAAGAAGATGGATGCTACCCATGCATGCTTTGCCCATTAACATTTCTAATATATTTTCGACATTATTAGCTCTGGGGTACTTATTCTATAGATAGTTTTGGACAATGATGTCATTCTATGTAAATGATTAATTATGAAAGAATTGTTTCTTTTTCTAGGAATTTTTTATTCTTTATTTAGAAATAAATCATGAACTATTGTCTAATACAAGATAAACTTCAAGATTTGGACCATTTTCTTTAGGTGATTCCAAGATGTGGGTTGCATACAACTCACATCATTTTCTAATCCTTTTCTAAAACATTTCGTTAGGACCATTATTAAACTTTGATTATTGGATATTTCCCTTGGAATGTCTCATAGTATTCTTGAGATTCTATCTTTGTCACTATAATTAAAAGTTTATTATGATAGTTGAGTTTGATTTGGTGTTCCTTAAACATGTCCATAAAAATGAGCAAGTTATAAGAATCAAGAGGAAAAAATTTTAAGTTTTCTTATAAAGATAGTCCATTGAACTCTAATGGATATGTCTCCACCATTCACTAACCTTTTTTTTTTTTGTCCTACTAACTTATTGGATTAGCCATGACTTACTATATTTGCATTTTTTTAAGAGAAAAATTCAATAGCCTTGGGTAACATAATTGTGATTAGATATAAAGGAAATTTAAAATGGAAATGGTTCACCTGGAAATTTTTCTTTTAGCTTCAACCATGGTTGATTGCTAATTTACTTGGTAGTCTTCTAATGAGGCACATATATAAGGAATTTCCCATTCCATGTCATTTATAGTCATCTTGAATATTATGAATAGTCATGGTTTTTTCCTTCTTATGGGGTAAATTCTTGTACATGTAATATTATCGACATCCCTAACATTGAACATTTTGGCCTCTTTTCCAAAATATTTGTTGTCTTGTTCCCACTTTAAGGATGACTATCACTTGTCAAGTCGTTAGCTAGTTTCTAAAGTAAAAAGGCCTAAATCCTTTCTCCCTTTGGTCTAACATTATCCTTGTGTATTGATTTCTACCCTTTGATTTCATTTCTCTTTTTAGTGCATTTTATATTTAAAACATATCACAACATCTTTTTTAAAAATTATTTTACTTCTACTGCAATATACTTATTATCATTAAATATTGTTTATATGAGCTCTTTGAATGTCCTCGATGTTATCTTACACTTATAAGTGCTCACATATACAACCATATAACATGTTCATTTTTTGTTAATAATTATATAATATATATAAATATTATAGGAATAGAGCGAGTTGTTAATAGTGCCACATAACAACACCTATTATATTGGGTATAAAAATAGATAGTAACAATATAATGTTATTCTACACAATCATAAATGTTATATAGTGGAATTGATTTATTAGGTAGAAATGTGAAACTATGGATTTTGGAAATTCTATTACATAACTATAATATAAAAAAATATTATTGACATCCTTTTCTAAAACTATATTTTTCTTCCACGTTATACCTATAGCATTAAAATATTCCTAATAAATATTTTTGGATGTTTTCTAACTATCACCCACACTTTTTGGTTCCTTATATCATTTTAATAATCCTATTAATATCCATTTCTTTTGTCACCATTATAGATAGCATCGTAGATAGCATCGTTAGTAAGGTCACATATAGGTATAGAAATGGACCATGTAAAGCACTAGAGGAATATCATCAAGTTTCAAAATATTGCTATAATAAAAGTTTGGTCAATGTGAAATATGAATTATGGTCAATGTGAAATATGAATTAGGAAGAAATTTGTTATATGATTCCTAAGTTTATTATTGGAAAAAATTAATAGTTAATTAATAGTTAATTTATTTAATTGT
>APFE031262450.1:3453-39438 GCA_000404065.3 Pinus taeda
TCAAAGGTGACATCATGACTAATTACGACTTCCCTTTGACCGGCTACATAGATTCTATAGCCTTTAGTATTTTCACCATAGCCCATGAAAATTCCCTTCTTTCCAGATGCACCCAATTTATTTCTTTTCTCTTTCGGCACATGAATATATACAGGGCTTCCAAACATTCTAAATGAGAAACATCAGGTTTCTTACCGGTGAACTTTTCTTCAAGAGTCTTCGAACCCAATGCTTGATGAGGGCATTGATTTGTACATATACAGCAGTGTTTGTAGTTTCAGCCCATAGAAACTTCGGAAGTCTTTGATCATGTAACATGGCCCGGACAGCTTCCATCATCGTGTGGTTCTTCCTTCCCGCCACACCATTCTGCTTGGGAGTATGTGGTGTAGTATTCTCCCTCTTAATGTCAGCCTCAGGTATGCCTGAGTGAACCAACTGTAATACATCGGAGTTCTTGCTTTGGCTTGAGGGGAATGGTCCCCTTTTGAGCTTTCCTTCAACACGTCCCAGACATACACCTTCTTCCTCTACTCAGAATTCGGGCATCCCTGTCACCATTTGTCTTAGACCGAGTATAGCTTTATAATGAAGGGGGGTAAACCTCTAATGCCAAAGTTCGGACTGAAGAGATGTGTCATAAGACATGACACCTAGCAGGCTTCCATTGACCTGATATAATGAATCAACACTAAACCCAAGAGTAAAGGCATCTTTAACATTATTTTTCCATATACATACCTTGCCATTGCTGAAGGTTACCTTGTAGCCTTTGTCTTCCATTGTCGAGATGGACACTAGGTTCTTTTTGAGGACAAGTACATTCGGACTTTCTAGCCTTCTTGAATGGTTGTCCTCTTCCTCGATCCCCAGCTCTCCTTGATCTTGAAGGGTTAGATTGATAGACATCGTCCATCTGTGATAGTCAGCTTTCTCACGGAGCTTGTCTTCGGCAGGAAAGACTGTTGAGGACCCCATCGTTCTTTTAGGATAGCCTTGCCAATCTTCTCTTCAGTGATTGCTCTTGCTCTTGCTCGGGCTTTGTCTTCACCTCAACTCTGATACCATGTTAAGCTATGGTATGTTCTATGCTTATAACAGTTTACTTCTTTTTCTTATTATATTCCACCGATTAGCAATCACATGTACATAAAGTAAGGTGCAGATAGAACATTAAACGATAGACAGAAAACAAGCCAAGACAAGAGACACAAGATGTGGTGGCTAGCCAGGGACAAACCCCACAATGTGTGGGGAAACCCTTTGATCAAATCTTCTTTTATCTTCAATAATTTAGTAGAGAGAAATAATACAATAAATCTGATTCATATCAACAGTAGCAAACCCTAGATCACCAACATCAGCATTAGCGACTTCATTATCAAACTAGGGCAGATGATATCTCACAAACTGTTCGTCAGATTGACTTCATTCCACCACCAAAAGTTGCGGCTTTCAGAGGAGATCCAGATGAACCTACAGCGCAATTCCAAAGAGGAGATCTTCTAGGCCACGCAGGTCAATCTTTACTTCTGCAGTTGCATCTTCAGTTTCAACAGTTTCCGGCTTCAAACTAGGGCAGTCGATATCTTGCAAACCGTTCATCGGATTGACTTCATTCCACCACCAGAAGTTGTGGCTTTCAGAGAAGGTTCAGATGAACCTACAACGCAGATCCAAAGAGGAGATCTTCTAGGCCTCGCAAGTCAATCTTTACTTCTGCAGTTGCAGCTTCAAATTCAGCAGCTTCCCGCTTCACATGTGTGAGAGAGAGAGACCCATTTCAATGCAGTAAAGAAGAGACTCATATCTGCGCAGTAGAGAGAGAGAGATGTGATGAGATGAGTGAGACCAAATGAGGAAAAGTCCTCTTATATTTATACACAACGTTGGTGGGTGAATAGATGCGATTGTTGGGCTTCTGAGCCTACATGAGTTGTAGGTCGGCTTGATAATAATTCCATAATCAAAATAAATTCATATCTCCATGAATACTTATCGGAATCGGATGATCTTTATATCAATCCTACACCTCTCGACGAGAGGAATCTAATAAAAATATTATTAGCCATGAATAAGATGACCCACATGAAGTTTTGCCCTGGTTGCCAATACAGAGACTGCTCCTATTGAAGCAATTGCTATGGTGCGAGTCGTAAGGTATTTTAAACAAAAATGAGCAAATGGAAGAGGGTAGATGGCCTAAGTTTGTCTTTAATGACAGATTGTGCAAGAGAAAAAATACTTGGATGCAACGAAATAACAAATGGTTTAGTAAATGGGGTATTTGCTTGAACGTGTGTCTCATAAACAACAAAGAGATAAAACCTTTTGTTATGGAAAAGTTCCACAAGCGTACTTGGGATAAGGAGCTAGGAAGAAGGAAAAAGTACTATATTGAATTGTTTAATCCCACTCATAGTCATCAACCAAAGGCATACATAGAGACCAATATCTCTTGGAGAGCCAAAATTCTTATTGCTCAGTTAAGGACTAATTCTCATCAACTCTGTTGTGAAACAGCGCACTGGAAAAGGCCAAAAGAAGTGTGGGAGGAAAGAGTATGCATTTTTTGTTCTTCCAAAAAAGTGGAAACAGAAAAACATTTCATTTTAGAATGTGAGGCCTTCAAAAACAACAGGGAATACTATAAAGATGTGTTGGCAGCTAGATCTTAGGATAATCTATTTAGCGAGGGGTTTGTCGAGAAGCTGGGAGAATTTATTTTGAAGCTTCACAGAAAAAGGGCCAAATACATCAAGCAGATGAAGAAGCAATCTGTCCCATATGCTATCTTTAGCCCCGTGGATGTTAAAATAATTTATTTCTTTCTTTCTTTCTTCTATAGGGTCGGGTTGGTTATGAGGTGTTGGGTGGCCATTTGTGATTGTGTGGTGTTGTGGTGCCTTGATGCACTATAATTAGATATACAAAACTTCTTTGGAAAAAATAAGGGTTTGTGTATTTGTAACATAATTCAAATGCTTCATTTTTACTAAATAATTAATCATATTCACAAACTATATGAAAATTTTAAATGCATTCCAAATTGAAATCTAGAAAAAGCAATCTTTCGACAACATTGAATATTCTATTGGATCTTCTTGGAAAATGGATATACAAACCTTCTTTAGAAAAAATAAGGATTTGTGTATTTGTAACATAATTCAAATGCTTCATTTTTACTAAATAATTAATCATATTCACAAACTATATGAAAATTTTAAATGCGTTCAAAATTGAAATCTAGAAAAAGCAATCTTTCGACAACATTGAATATTCTATTGGATCTTCTTGGAAAATGGATATACATCCTTAGTGTGTCTTTTCAACAACGGAGAAACATAAAAGGAAGGCAATGAAATTTCAACTGAAATAATATATTAGTTTATTGATTTCCGTAGTTTGTTTGAATATACAAGTAAGATAATGTTGCAATATTTTTTATAAAGTCAATAATGAGAGAAAAATAATCAAATTATTACTATGTATAGATAAGGATAAAAATAAGAAAAAGTAAATGCACGAGATAATAATATTTCTTAATCGAAAGTTGTAGAAAATTAATATGGACCTATGGTTAAGATTACAGAGTCGAAACTATTATGTGATCAGGACCAAACTCTGATAGACATTCAAGAAGAACCATAGGCCAGTGTAAGAATCTGACATGATTCAATCGAATACAGAGAGAAATCGCCTACCCTTGGATGAGATCAATCATTATCACCATAAATATAAATAGCTTCCCTAGTTGTGCATGATTGATTATTGGAGAAAATTCTCGACCCTATTCAAGACTGGAATCCGTGATCATCATTCATCACAGCGGTCACTGAGTCAACGCTATTACCTCAGAAATCTAAAGTTCCTAATTAATGAAAATACTTTAGAATTTTTTAGGAGTAGAACAGAATCTGTTTGGGAATATTTACATGGATTTGGGTAAATTAGATATGGTTGGTGTTATTAACAGTTCAAAGTGAATTTAGTGAACCGAAAGATGAAGGGCTCCTTGGTAATCTATGGGTATTGCAACCTGTGGAGTGGTGCATAGGCATAGGGGCATGATATGCTGACATATATTGAATCTCAATAATGATAAGGGGCCAAGAATGTGCCATTTTAAAAGAAAGAAGAGAATAAAACTTCCAAACAAAATTCCAAGTACATACGACAAATTCTGCCAATATAAAGATTAAAAAAAACACCTTTATCAACATCTGATAATTAACCTATTTTCATTGAGTTTTAAACAGAAATCCAAATACACAGAGTAATTTAGTTTTATGTCGAAATGAAAATCCTTTTATAGCCAACTCTACTCCTTTCCTAATCGGGTTTGTAAATAATTGCAGCATTTTCGTTGATCTTTGCAAATAATTGGCGGCTCACAGTAACATCTTCAACTCATCGAAACAAATACCCCTCCCTCTATGTCAATTTACAACCCCTCTTTACTTAATTTTACAAGCATTCACCGAATTATTTTGCAAACGGGGATGAATTACATATATGATAAAATTGGTTTTCTGTTGGAAAATGAAGAACTGTAGGGCCTATAAGGTCCAAAGGGTTGAATCTAGCTCTGATACCAAATGTAGAACCCAATTTGTGTGTTGAAATTTCTAAGTATTACCCAGTAGAAATTTTATCTGTATTCTCTGGTTTATTTCACCTACTTGTTTAATTACTAACAAGTTATTTCGCCATATAAATTCTGAAATAAACACAATACATTCTCAACATCTACAGATCAACAGCTGAAAGAAATAGACAAACACACAAGTGACACCGTTATTTTTGGACAATCGTCCCCAGAGAAACCCAAATTGGAAAAATCGTTGCAGCAGTTCTGAGGGTTTTATTATTAAGCAGCTTTTCTGAGTACAATGGGTGCCAAACTGGCTCACCCGACAGAGATAAACAAATATGGTAGTAATACCTCTCTTCAGAAGCAGATATTCGGAATGTCTACCCCACGAAACCCTCTCCAACACAATCTGAAGCACTGCATCAACCCTCCTGGCCTCTGCGTCAGCCCTCTAAGGCTCTGCACAGCCTCTCTTGCCCTCTGTGTCACTCCTATAGCCTTTGCATGGATGACATAGCCCCTTCTGGCCTCTGCGCAATCATTGTTGGCCGCTGCGTGGCTTCCTCTGGCTCCCTCTGGCACTCTCTCTACCTCGTACTCACTGCCCCTCGCTGCAACTCTGATCACTAATTCGGTTTCTCTTAGCAAACCCCGCTCTAGAAAATCGAATGACTGATCACTCTGGTGTGTTCTCCAACTGACCCTCAAGCCTCCTCTTATAATTTTTCTGTTGAGTCTTCAACGACCGAGATTACATCTCTAATCAACGACTAGGATTATATTTGCCTTGATCCATGTCCTTTAGAACCTTCTAACCCATTTTTATATTAATACCCATTAATATTTTTATTTTCCTAAGTTTAGACTTAGGAACCCATTAAAAATATTAATTATTTTAATATCTCCTTCACCGGGAAGAATTTCCCCAAACCATTTCTGGGTCTTGGAGATCTCATGTGCTTTAGCCTCTCCACCAATTTCATGGCTAGAGCACATCCGATGCTACCCCAAATCAACACTCCCTCTTAGTGAGGATTGTGCTATAGTAATACTCCACACTAAGCATCACCCTGATTATATGGCACCAGTACCTGTGCTGATGCTAAGCCTCCCCGCCCAACACCCTCTGCACTGTTGCATCCTATACTACTGCCCATGGCTCTGCCACTACCACTGCTACATTTGTACGACAACTCCCTCTTCATCTGTGCTGTTGCTGGTCCCTTCTCCCAACACTGCATCTGCACTACAGTTCTCTCTCATCATGCTGCATCGTGCTATTGCTACTACTACTGCACTGCAACTCAGTTACTAAGAAGTAAGTAACTGATCCACCCAACTACTGACATCCTTGTCAAGCTAGAAACCCTCCCGATGTTAAAGCTCTCTCTACCGCTATCCTATGCTCCCTCTACTGCCTCTATGCTTCTGCAACAACTTTGTGCCTCTCCCACTGCTGCAAGCACCTCTGTGCCTTCCTGCACTGCTGCAACCTCCTCTATGCCTCTCGCACTACTGCAAGCCTCTCTGCACCGTTAGGGACTACTGCACTCTAGCACTCTTTGGCACTTCATCTGCATTTGTTTCTACCGACATCTGCCATCCTGCTCTGTCACTTCAGGGCTCCCGTAGTTGGATCTGATCCAAGAGTTTGGGTACCTCAAGGATCTTGCCCCTCATCACCTGTAGTCCTCTTGACTACAGCTCGATGTCTCCCCACATCTACTCTAGAGGTACATGAGTACTCATGGCACAATCATCATCATCCTCTACCTCCTTTTCCGCCTTCGCTGGCGCTGCCTTGGAGTCAGACGCCTCTCCCTTCTTGTTCTTCTTCGGACACTGGTTCGCATAATGGCCCAGTTCCCCACAGTTGAAGCACTTTATCTTGGGCATGTCCTTTTTCTTCCTCTTCCCCTTCTCCCCCACAGATGCTAGAGTTGCATCCTCTTCCTCCTTTTTCTTGACCCGAGCTCTTTTGCTGCTACTTCTCGTCTTGCCCAGTCGTCTAATCTCTTCCTGGCAAAGAGATGCCCATAGTTCTACCCAATCTGGAAGATTCGCTCTACCCAGAATGCTCTGGACGAATGTCTCCCACTCCTTGGAGACTCCGTTTAGGGCAGTCCTCACCATCAACTCCTGATCCGGCGTGGCCCCTATGGAAGTCAGTTGGTCCCGAATCTCTTGCAACCTACTGAGGAAGTGATCTACCGACATTTGGTACGACCGCAGTTGATTCTCCAGTTGCATCTTCCTCTGCACGGAAGTGCCTTGATACAATTTCTTCAAGGTATCCTACGTTTCCTTTTCCATCTCCTTCTCAACATTATGCTAGACCACATGATCCTTGACTGCATCAAGGATTGTGCATTTCGCCTTGGCCATCACATCCTCATGCTTTTCGTTATCAGCTAGGTCGACTAGGATAGCCACAGTTCTTAAGGCGAAGGCCTTCATGTGATGTCTATCTAGAACGCACAGGATCCTAGCCTTCTAGCTGACAAAGTTGGATGCCCCGTCCAGCCTATCCTGATCCCTCAATCCATTCATGGCTATCTCTCTGCTCTTCCTTTTAACTCCTCTGAGTCTCTACTTCCCTCCTGGAAGTTCTCTCTTCGACTCCCTCTGAGTCTCAATTTCCCTTCTAGGAATCCTCCTGCCAATCGTCGAATCGCACCTCTCCGATCTCCTATGCTCCTGCAACACTGATCTGGATTTCTTGGCTAGAAATCTGCCTAGGTAGCGACTCCCTCTACCTTGGTTTTGCCCCGTTAAGTATTGTTCTATCTCGGCAGCAACAACACCCCACCAGCTTCACTCCCCGCAATCTGCCCACAGCTTCCTATGCCCCAGCAATTGAAGGACTGAGCCTCTAGGCTCTGCGCAATCCTGGGAAGGTTGATATGCTCCCTTGGCCAACTGCGTCAACCGTCCTGGTCTTTGCGTGGCTCTTTGTGAGCCCCTTCTGCCTTCTTCTACCTCTATGCTGGCCTCTCTCTGGCTCACACTGATGATGCAATCTCTTTGCATCAACTCTTCTCTACTGCTTTCTACCTAGGAACAACTTCTATCACTTGGAACAGTTGTTTTTGCTGCAAATTCTCTAATTCAGCTGACGCCTTCAGCGCTCCAGTGATCTGCAACACTCTGATACAATGTTGAAATTTCTAAGTATTACCCGTTAGAAATTTTATCTATATTCTCTGGTTTATTTCGCCCACTTGTTTAATTACTAACAATTTATTTAACCATATAAATACTGAAATAAACACAATACAATCTCAACCATCTACAGATCAACAACTGAAAGAAATAGACAAACACACAAGTGAAACCGTTATTTTTGGACAATCGTCCCCGGAAAAACCCAACTTGGGAAAACCGGTGCAGTAGTTCTGAGGGTTCTATTATTAAGCAGCTTTTCTGAGTACACTGGTTGCCAAACTGGCTCACCCGACAGAGATAAACAAATCTGGAAATAATGCCTCTCTTCCGAAACAGATATTCGCAAAGTCTGCCCCACGAAACCCTCTCCAGCACAATCTAAAGCACTACGTCAGACCTCTTGGCCTCTGCGTCAACCCTCTGAGGCTTTGTGCAACCTTTCTGGCCCTCTGCATCACTCCTGCAGCCTCTACATGGATGATGCAACCCCTTTGACCTCTATGTGGCTCCCTCTGGCTCTGCATCTGCCTCTTTGCCTCTGCGCTGGTCTTCTGTCACTATCTCTGCCTCTCTGCCTCGTACTCACTACCCCTCACTGCAACTCTGATCACTAATTCAATTTCTCTTAGCAAACCCCGCTATAGAAAATCGAATGACGATCACTCTAGTGTATTCTCCAACTGACCCTCAAGTCTCCTCTTATACTTTTTCTGTTGAGTCTTCAACGGCCGAGAGTACATCTCTAATCAACAGCTAAGAGTATATTTGGCTTGATCCATGTCCTTTAGAACTTTTTAAACCAGTTTTATATTAGTATCCATTAATATTTTTATTTTCCTAAGTTTAGACTTAGGTACCCATTAAAAATATTAATTATTTTAATATCTCTTTCACTGGGCAGAGTTTCTCCAAACCATTTCTGGGTCTTGGAGATCTCATGTGCTTTAGCCTCTCCACCAATTTTCATGGCTAGAGCACATCCGATGCTACCTCAAATCAGCATTGTGAAATTTAACTAGACAACAAATTTGAATTAAAATTTGAAATTAAATGCAAAAGAATACCTGGAATTCAATTTGAATATCAAAGGCTCAGATCGTTTTGGCTTGATCCATGGAATTTTCTAGAAGTTTCACCCTTGATTAGATTAATACCCATTAATATTTTAATTTTCTTAAGTCCACTTGATTAGAATAATACCCATTAATATTTTAATTTTCCAAAGTTTAGACTTAGGAACTCCATTAAAAATATTAATTATTTTAATAAAATCACTTCTGGGTGGAATTTTCCAAAACGCTTTCTGGGTTCTTTGGAATACGTGTGCCCAAGCCTCCCTGCAAAATTTGAGGCTTAGATCACATCCGATGCTACCCCAAGTCAACAATAAACACCTACAATCATCTTATGTCACCTACAACAGTAATAAAAACACCTAACAATGGCATAAAAATTAACTTGCAAGCATAATTCATCATTGGTAATTCATTGGCATTGGTTGGGCTTGCATTTGCTTGGCATATTTTGTCATTTCTTAAGACAGTCATATTAATTTGGGGTCTGATATATGCATCATAAAGTCTGATCATAGGCTTAGCAGTGGTGTGAAAAAGTAGTGGTCAGTCATCTAATTTCATTGGTCATTCAATCCTAGCATGTTTTTCACCTTGAGTAAGTGTCCTCTTGTGTAGTTGGGTGTTTCTCTTACTGCTGCAATCATTGATCTCTTGGCTGCTCCATCTTGGCATCCCTTGCATATGTGTTTATGATCTTGTTGATGGCAAAGTAGTTT
Source organism: Pinus taeda (assembly GCA_000404065.3). Taxonomy (NCBI): domain Eukaryota; kingdom Viridiplantae; phylum Streptophyta; class Pinopsida; order Pinales; family Pinaceae; genus Pinus; species Pinus taeda. The sequence goes on from APFE031262450.1 coordinate 13,005, forward strand.
GATTGAGCTTCCTCTCTATATTTTCTCTTGCACGCATTTGCTTTCTTGCACTCAAGCATATAACTGTTAGCATTCTCATTGACAAACGTAAGTGCTCTAAAAGAATAATTGAATTGGTAATGGTTGGATAAGATTGGCTTATTGCTGTAAAGAATATATTGTGGGTGAATGCTCTCTTCCTCATTGATAGCTAGCATGGTTGCGGCATTGGTCTTTGAAGAAAAATCTTACTTGTTACTGCTATCATATTGCTAAATAGGTTGCCTATTCATTGAATGTTATATTGCCTTTCATTGCCATAACGTTATCGTAATTGTGATAAGAGTAAGCTTGAAGTTATTTAATTGTGTTCACAAGAAATGCAATTTTTCTCTTTCGTATCTAATTGGCACATTGGTATTCTATTGTTATAATCTAAATAATCTTAAGAAGTTGCTAATTTTGTTTAAATATCATCATTATCTAATACGCATTGTTGTTGGATTTTGTATATTTATAGTCATTTCATGAGCAATTGTCTATTGTGATCTTGACAACATTTTCTAGCACCATCTATCTGGTTCATTAAGCACTTTCTTTTGGTGAAGATCGTCACTTCCATTGTTAAGTACTTTGATTGCCCTTAATAGATCATTATTTGAATAAATTCTCTAATTACTTAAAACACTTAACAATCTCACCTAAAGATAATCACTCATCATGCACTTGCATCTTAAGACTAGTCTTGCGTTAATTAACTTACCTCCAAGCAATAGCTTGGTTGACAGAAAGATGGGATCACCTTTCTCACCCGGCTTGCGAAACCTAGACCCTCTTTTGTGGTTAACACGGTGACCTTGCAGTCATCAGTGCTACAGTCTCTGCAGTGCTGAAGGCATTGGGTGGTTAGAATCCCAGGGAAAGTATCGTTAATATAGCCTTTGTTGTCTTTCCTTGGTTTTCTGTCTCACAACCTACACTAGAGACTAGTTTAAAAGAAGTCGGGAGGAAGAATTTATTTAGATAGGCATCTAATTTAAAATAAACCAAGATCTTGCATCTCACTTAGTTTTAGGTGTCACGTTTCTTATAAGATGGTGAGCATCCTAAGAAGCAACTGTTCATCCGGTGACTTGGTAAATAATTTGCATTAAGCAAGTATTTGACTCCATTAAGGCACTAGTCTCTCAATTAATCTAATCTAACTAAACTTGTTAATCACAATTAACCAAGTTGCTAAGCCATTTAGTTGTGTCTCCTAGACTTGTCGGTTGTCGATAAGTATCTTATCCTCACATTTCATAGGGACTACCCCCCATAGCCTGTTGTAGAGAGACAACAACAATAGAGAGGGCGGGGATTAGAGTGATAGCCCCTGCCCTGAGTCATTCTCGCAATCACCTATACAATTTGGGCGACAACAAGACTTTGGATCAACTATTGAATTGGAGTTCACCCCTGAATTTGTAAGATGTCGAAATTCATAAATGACAGCAAGAAAATTGAAAGAAACCCCCAAAAAATTCAAATTCTGCATTATTAACCAAGTGCAAGTGCACTAGAAAGAGACAAAAACAGCCAAACACAAGAGAGTGTGCTAAAGACAAAAGAACCCAAGCAAAAGAGACTACGATTGTTATGGTACCTGTAGGCTAAATCACTTTTGTATAGGAATCACTCAAGTATTACAAATGAGAGTTGATGTATATATATGTAACTGAAGGGGTAGGCCACTTTCCCCTACAGGAGTTATGATTCTACATTAACTAGCTTGGTCATAGCCAAAAATAGTCTATAATACACATAATGTTATAATAAGTTCATCCATAGCGAAAGTGAAGATTAAACCCATAATTTCAACAGTTTTTTGGATATACCAATTCATAATTATGTCTTGGCCTGGAGACTCTATGTTCACATTATGGCCATATGGGCAATTTGGCAGGCTGTCTTACTTGGAGATTCCTGGCGCAATCATAATTTTGTAGGTTACTCTTCACTTTTTCTGGTGAAAAAGATGGATCTGGACCTTCAGAAACATGCCTAAATAAAGCATATCTAAAATGAAAAATGCTCTATTTTGGACTCAATAGCTCTGCAATGTTTTACTACAATAGTTTACTTACGAAAGGATTGTGATCAAATAGATGTAGCTGCTAGATGGCATGTATTTAATATACTTGCATGAGTAGGTAGGGGAAAGACTAATTTTATATAATGATGTCATTTTACATGTTTCCTTGAAGGTATGACATTTGCAACGATTAAATTAATGTGTGTGTGTGTGTGTGAATAAGGAATAAGAAAATAGAAAGGTTGCATCTCATTTTCCTTAAAAGACCAGAGAGGAGTATGCATACATCACCCTTTAAATGAATAGTATTGATGACAATGCGAGCCATCCCACGTAATGGTTTTGCCAATTTTGCTGCAAGCAGCACACTCATTTCATTTGTATCCCATTCAAACCCCATATGCATAACTGGCTGCAAATGAGATTTCAATTTATAATCAGAACTGAACAATTTTTTATGTAAGGACACTAAAATTAAAAAAGTGAAACATCACTCCAATTTTATCATAAAGCAACAGATGAATCAGCTGAAGACATCTACAGTTTAATGCTCTCCAAATAGGAAAACAAAAACAAATCTCTGTGCTTGGAATTAATCTAGAAACTAGAATTTAAAAGCAATTAATTTATTGGTTCAGAAGAACTGCCATTTAGTAACCCTCAGAAAAATACAGAGACTTGCAACTTGCACTTTTTTATTGTATGTCATTGTAACTTAACAGATGTTTTAGAAAGTGGAATTTATTTTTATTATCATCCTTTGGGAGTTTAAAATGTTTCAAAACTACATTTTTTAAAGATGTTATGGACATCGATAAAAGGAAAATAAAAAGAGGTGTTCTATAGCACAAATCTACATATCACTCTAAAAAATTACTCAATTGTTTTGAGGTTAGATAATAATATGTCATATTTACCCAAAACCAAATGTTCATACAAGACATATCCTTATTTAAATGCATTGTACTATAATTATCATTTTTCCAACAATAACAAAAGACAATCTAGTGCCTTGTTCATTCAGCTGTGGAGGTCATGGGTGTTTTCTAGGAGGGCATTCTACTAAGGTTTAGCAAGAAAATTAGAAGAAGATGAGAAAAAAAAAGGCTCACAAAAGGAGCACCATAATACAAATGAAGGAGGGAGCATTTAAGCCTTCACTCACCAAGGGAGGTCTATAGCTTTAAAATGATGTTCCCTGTTGGACAAGGTGCAAGCTTTCACTCATGAAGGAGGTTTAGTGCCTTAACCCCTCTTCAAGACAAGGTACAAGCTTCACTCACAATAGAAGGTCAACATTTCAACTCCCCATGAAAAGATACTCCTAACTTGGGCATTTATGCAAATATCATTAACCATAATTTACAACAAATAATACCTTAGTCCAATGCTTGGATGAATTTCTCACAAGCTTCTTCCAATCATTCAAGTCCTAAGTACAAATGAAAAGGAAAGCTCTTTATATAGATGAAAAACCATGGGTTAAAACAATAGGCATCCTCAAAACCATGGGTGAAAACAACTTCCAGCTATTGCACCCTTCAAAACCAGTGCAGTTTCAAAGGGTATTGTTACCTCTGTGAGTTGTGCCTTAAAATAGTAAAAGCTCCAAACCATGCCACACAATCTGAGTGGCACTTGGGTAGGTCACCCACTGTCACTTCAACAACCTACCTTGCCTCTATATGTTAATTAGGTAGCTCAAGGACAAATTCCCTCCATTGGGAAGTCTTCCTCATCCAGAGAAGTCCCTATTAGCCCTTGGAAGAATTTAATTTGGTCAAAGAAAAATACAATTTTTAAGGTGAAACCCACATGTGCACAAAAGTACAAAGTCGGCCTGGGCAGCGAAGTTGACCCCTTCAGAAACATATAAATAGACCTCATGTCACATCACTTTGCAACATCATCACACATCTCTTCTCTTGGATGGTTTGTATAGCTCTGAAATTGCAGGTTTGTTCTCACATGTGTGAAGGGAAGAGGAAATTTTAAGATTGGTGCGTTGACTTTCTGATTTGACAAGCATTGACCAGCCTTTGACTTGGTTTGACTTGGGGTTCGTCTCACTTGCAAAATATCTTCTTTGGAAGACCAAATTGATTGGTCAAGAGGCCGAACTTTTCTAGGCATTTTGACCGAGGTTAAACACAAACTTGCTAAAGTTTGTCCCCAGACGTTTACTCTCCTTTGACCAAAATTTTGTTGACTAGAATTTGACCAGCAAAGAAGGCCGCATCTTTTGACTATTGACCGAGCTGATGTAATATTCCAAATTGAAAATTTATAGCAAATAACATAAACATGTACAAGGAATAACAACCATAGACATATACTGCACATGCATATCAAACACCGGGAAAATAAAGCAGAAGAACTAAGCCATTTTATTAATCTCAAGAATGATGAGTACAATGAGTAAGGAAAATGGAACCTGGGCTTGCTACTGCAAGCTATGCAAAAACCAAGTGAGACAACTCTGATATGGAGGAAATACTGGCCCAAACTGGTACTGCACACTACCCAGGAAATTATTGTTGTTGCTGCTAGAATGGGACTCAATATTCTGCTCTGAAGAATGCCTGGATCACCCTGAAATTGCAGCGACGGACTCCACTCCTCATACCCAAAAATACCAAAGAAGGGTTTGGCCCAACTATAAGCCAAAACTAAACCCACAAAGTGATGCAAATTTAGCAGCTAATCAGCGATACGCCCAGCTATTAGAATGAGGATTTTGGGCCCGAATATCACCTTGAAAATTATGTAAGATTAGTTAGAGAATCCTCTCAGTAAACCCACAAAAACGCAGAAAGGATTTGGGTTGAACCCACCAACCCTTAATGACCCCCAACAAATGTAAATTGCCCAACCTGGTCAAAAAAACGCCCCACGGTTTTGATACTATTGAATTATGCTCAAATCTACCACGGGAAATTTCTCCCAGCTCCGGCTAAATTCTCCACTGAGAAATACCTCCAATCTCTAGCCCTTATCTTTCACAACTACACTTCTCTAAGCCCCTGTGCAACACTTGGTCAATAGCTTTTGCGCCCTTGCTAAAAGATAGAAAAATCGACCCAGATAATAGCATCCAATCCATCTCAGCAAATCACAGTCCAAACTCCGGTCTAACAATAAGAAATTCCCTGTAAAATCTTGGAGCCTCTAACCCACGCTTTCTCCCACAATGTGCTCCACAAAATACCACTGCGCCCAAGAAAAACGCACTACTGAATAAACTCCTGCAATGATGTCCAATGGAAGCTTTGAATTGAGCTCCCCAAATTGCCGCCCTATGGAGACACTCTAAGTTCTCCGAAATGAGGGTGGAATTTCGCTTGCAATTCCTGGTGCTAAACAACACTTCGGCTCTTGTGCTAAACTCCAAGAGAAGATGAAATATGAAGTGTAATAGCCAAAATATAATCCACAAAATGAGTCCATCCTCCTTTTATAATTTCTCCTCATGCCTCTAGACTCCTTTTTAATATTATTTTATTAGCGGGGGCCATTTTCCGCTAAGTTACTTTTGTCGCCATTTAATATATAATAATTTTCCACTATCCTCCAATAAAATAATACTATCCACCTTTTTCCAATAATATTTGCCCTTTTTTAATTAATATTACTAAAATTGGGCAAAATTCCTTAGTGACTCCCATGCTCAGAAAATTGGGGATATCACAGTTAATTTGGAGGATTGTTGATCGTTGACCATTGACTGGTTAGGGTGGTTGTTGTTGTTGTTGACTTTGACCATAATAGCAAATTTGACTTAACCGGATTTGATTTTTGAGCTCATCTTTGATTGGATATTTGGTTGGTTGTCTAGGACAGTCAAAGGTTTGACTTTGACTCATTATTGATGAATTGGAACTTTGTATCTTGTTGTCGCCTAAGATGTATGCCTAGATGTGGGAAAAGTTTCTAACCCCACAAGATATAGTCTTTATGGCGCAATGCTCAAAGTAGGGGTTGTCACCTATTCTCTACTCACTCCGTTTAAGCTCTCTCCTAGGGAAGCTATGGGGGGTAGTTGCTAAAGATGGTTAGTAAAGGAAAAATGGTTGGAACAACAAGTTCTAGGAGACAAAGGGCGAGGTAATTACCGCTAGATGTAACTTGATTATAGATTAATAAGCAAGCATGAGTGTTAATGAGCAATGTGAATATTATGAGAGACCAGTGCCTTATAACAATACTCACATATCAACTATAATACTTGCAAATGACAAAATGATACTTCAAGTTACAAAATAGGCAATGCTGCAAGACAAGTGTTAGTACAAAATACCACTCGAAATATGAGCAATAAGAGGACTTGCAATAAAAGAAAGCTTGTACTTCAAGTAAAGAAGTTTTAATTATGATATGGTATTCAAAAGGCAATGAGCATGAAACTAACAAGTACAAGAATATAAAGGAAAGTTTGCAAGTAGATGATTAACTCATGATTTCAATTACAATAACCAATTAAAATGCAAAATATGATAATGTTAGAAGAATGAATGCAAGGCTAAACTATGTGAGATGCAAGGATCATGGTTGATTTTAATTTTATGCCTAAACTATGGTGAAAACTTCCCCTCAATTTCTCAAAACTTGCTAAGGATTCGGGTGGCTTGCAAGAAGGATAGGACGAGGAGGCACTAGTCTGTCATTAATGATACTTGCCTAGACTCCTTGACAATCCACGTGCCTTCGTTCCTACAAGGCTCGGCCACACAAAAGAATTGCAAGTCACATATTTTAACCTTACTCCAAACTAAAATTTATCAAATTGAAAGAAAGTTAGGGACGTCAATCCTAAAATTCCTATCAATCAAGCTTATGCTTCAAGGTAAATTTTAGAGATGCAAGCCCAAGGCTAATATGAAAATGAAATGCAAATGTTAGTGCAAATGCTTCAATGAGATACAATCAAATCAAGATGCTTCAAATAGAGATAAAAGATACACCAATCTACCTATGATAAGCTTATGATAAATACTTAGAGCACAAAATCACAATAAGATCAGCTTACAATAATGATTCAATGAAGAAAGTAAAGAGCTACTCAATGAAACAAAATGAGTTAGAGAAATAACATGAGTGCATTAAATAGAAGTTGCTCTTTATGTGTGAGTGAGTTATTGATTAGATTTAGATTATCACTTCACTTATAAGGTGTCTTAATAATGTTTAGGAACAAATTATGGATTACAAAGCACAAGTAGTTACTTCAAGATGACATTTGAGATTGCTAAAGAACCTAATCACTAGAGATATAAAACTTCAATCTAAAACACAAGTGAAACAAGGCAGGAGCTTCTCAAGTGTATATTAGACCAAGTAGCAAATGAGATCACTATAGAAATTAGATCAGATAATTAGAAATGAAGATCTAGATCTAACAATGGTTATGCAAGAGATTAGAATGCAATGACAATGAAACTAATCTAACCCAAAGAGAGCAAGAAACAAGTTAGAAAACTAGATCTAGAAACTAAACTAAGATAGGAAGACAAGAGATCTAAGGAGTTAGTCACAACCACAATAAAATATTCCCTTTTAAATAAGGAGGTGGGATACCATGGGAAAGTCCCAAGCTCCCTCAAGCAAAAAGATAATTTTATTATTAATGTTACAAAAGGAGAGACCCTTTAGACAGTGAGAAGAGCTCTTCAACCTTGAGAAGGTTTACAAAATATAAATGGAGCCTTGCAACAACCCAAAACCTTCCTCAAGTCACCACAAATCAGTGAGGAAATTACAATGCAAGTGACAAAGAATCTACTTCAAATTTATTGAAATTCCTCAAAAATAATTCGCTCAAATGCCCTGAAATGCTCACAGCCTTTACAAAATGTAGTTTATCATTAGAATAGCCCATAGCCTTGCTGAAAATTTTGGTTTCAAGGGCTAACAGCTAGCCCAAAATAATAAGTAAATTTCTCCAAATTCCCAAGGCCTAGGTCCTTCAAATTTTTCAACAATTTGACCTCTCGGCTAGGGTATTCAAGACTCCAAATGTATGCGGCTCTCTCAAAAAATATTAGAAATTAAAACGAGCCTTCAAGCAGTCAATCTCTACCAACAATATAATGAAAATCACTTTAAATAAATATGTTTCACCTCTACAAAAATCCAAGGGTTAGTATATTGAGACCATGTGCAAGAATCAAGCCTCCAAGGGCTTACGGCTTGATGAAAATAGGTGCCAAAATCCCTGCGGCCTCTGGAAAAAATTTCAATAAAAAATCTTTGAGCCACACAAAATTTAAAACCCTGCACTTGCTGACTAGTGAAAGCCTTTCAAGGCTAGCAGTTTCACAAAAACATATTCGGTCTGCAAAATATGAAACCCCCAATGATTCCTTTAAGAAATTATTAGAAAATGCCTTAAAAAATATTTATAAAATTTGTGAATAAAGAACCCTCAAGGAAATTTGATTTGGAAGCAAAGAAGGGCCTTCTTTTGCTTGTGGCCTAAAGAGAGAGGGCTTCAAAGTGATATACGACCTTCAATAAATTCGATGCATCTAAAACCCTAGTGGTCCAAGGAAAGGGAGAGTTCAGCTTCAAACAAATTCAATTTTTCCTCAAACTTGAAGTGAATCCACCTGCAAAAGATGTTTATAAAGAGATCCAAACCAAACCCAAATCCTCGTTTTCAAATCTACAAGAAAATAAGCAAATAAAAACCCCAAAATATATACAAGATGAACAAAATTATATAGAAGGGATTAGATCTATGTACAAAATTTATTTATAAATCTACAATAGCTAAATCAAAGGAATGTGAGTACAACTTTGTTCCTTGATTAGAAAATAACAAGCTCTTAAAATAGCATATCTATTTAGTGAAAGCACAATAGAGAGAAAATAAATGAGATAAATAGATTTTGCCACAAGCAATGGCTAAGAAACCATGCATAAAATTCTCATTAGATAAACCTTTAGAAGAAAACTGAGTGGGTTCTTCCACTTCTATGCTCAAGAGTTGGATAGTTTAACTGAAAACATCCCCTCACGCTTGAGATTTGATTCAAATAAATGATTTCTACACAATTTAAAACATAAATTGTTAGATCCAGATGGGATTGGATAATACAATGGAAGGAAGTCCTAGGGGTTTAACCGAAAACCCACTAACAACGTCCAAATCTAGAGTACTCCAAATCCAAATACTAGTGCAAGGTAAGTATACGCCAATAAATCTATGCAAGCAAATGGAAATAACAATTAGATTATTACCAGTAGAAAATTAAGCACAATGAATCAATATTACCATAGTCATGGAAGAACACCACCAAGATTTATCCCCAAAGGCCTTCTTTATTATTCATAAAATATTTCCAGTGCAAAAGCTTCAGTAGCCAATAGCTCGGTTTTCATCCAAAGATTAGATAATACAATGAGGAGCATGAGCCTCCTCATATAGAAAATGAGAGAGCTAGAACCCCTCCAAGTGGAAAAAACGACTAGCTTGACTTGATCTATGGTTGATTGCTTCCGAAAATTTCGAACACTTGATGATGTTGCACAAATCCAGAGGAGGAAATTCACTTTCCTTGAGAGAAGAGCTGGGTTGGTCCAATCTTTGATACCGAAGAATTTTTGGACCATAAAATATTTTATAATTTTTTCTCCTTGAAAAATTCTCCTTCAAAATAACTTCCTTGGACCAAAAAATTCGATATCCTTGAGAAATTAATTTTCTATGGGCCAACAAATTTCTTGTGGAACTTTTCCTGCTTGAATTATGGAGAATCCTTGATTTTTAATTTATTTCCTTCTTAGGAAAGTCCACAACCCTTTTTAATTATTTTCCCGCTTGGAGAGAATTTTATTTTCTCTCATTTTATTTTTTCTAGCCAATTTTGAGCTAACTATTTGTCATTTCTTGCTGGAAAAATAAAAATATGACTCTGGAGGGGTTTAAACATATTTTTCCCACCTGAAAGTGTGTCTAGATAGAAAGTTTAGGAGTTGAGGTGTAAATTTAAGTAATCATACCCCTTATAACTTCTATAGACAACACTTTTTACATCTTTACATCAAATATTACATAAAAATCTCATTTAGAAGGGGAATTTTGACAATTAAAAATATCACCTCTAGACACAACCAAATTCTGCGACACTTTAGACATGATCTAGTATGATAATTTACATCAACTCTATACACTACGACACCAGTAACCCTCACTTTAGCTTCGGGGAATGTGTAGGAGAAATGTTAGTTTTTGTAGCAGTGGATGTGTTCTAGCCATGAAAATTGGTGGAGAGGCTAAAATACATGAGATCTCCAAAACCCAGAAATCGTTTCGGGAAATTCCACATAGAGATAACTTAATTAGATTATTAACCTATTTTTTAATGTTTCCTAAGTCTAAACTTAAGAAAACTAGTTAATTAATCAGAGTTAATTAAGTCAAGGTGAGAATTCTCTAGAAACTCACACGAATCAATCCAGATATGATCTGAGTCATCCATTAGGATTCAATCTTGGCTGTTTGAGTCCCAACAAAAAGATATAAGGGATCGATGTGGTGATGGAGAATAACCAGTGCAAATACTCAGTTGCCTAGGAAGTTTGATTTTCTCAGTAGAGGAGATAGAGCCAAAGGGTGAGTAGCAAGTAGCAAAGGAGGTCAACAACATTTCCAAAGGAAGTATTCCAGTTTCAGGAGAGGCAATGAGAGGGAGTGCGAAATTTTCAAAGGGTCTGCCCAGGGGTTGACGCAAAAGGATCTGAGTGTGGCTAGGGAGGCAATTCTGGGCACAAAAATTAGTTGTCGAGTGAGGAAAAATTTTCACAATAATTTTCGCTAGTATTTTTCTTAGATTAGATCACAAGTAGAGCATCTAAATTATTGTACTCAGATTTGTTGTTGAAGAATAATAATAAAACCCTCATTTGCTGCACTGATTTTCCCAAGTTGGGTTTTTCCAGGGACAATTGTCCAAAAAAAACTGTTTCATTTTTGTGTGTGCTAGAATTTCTCAATTTTTAGTATTTTATTTCTGCACTATTTTTATGGTGAAAATTGCAGTAGTGATTTATTCATTTTTTGTCATAGCAAATAAACTGCATAATTAAATTTATAGTTAGGAGAATAATTTCCAGTTACTGCAATAGATGAAATTTTCACATGGTATCAAAGCTATTATGGTCAAGGGGGAAGCTCATAAGTGATAGGTAGAAATCTACTAGATTCAAAGGGAGTTTGACAGCACGATTTCTAGATTTGTGTAGAAGCTTGCTTAGCAATTTGAACTATTGGGTAGGGGATTCAATTTCTTCTTTGTAGGTGGCAGGAAAAATTCGCAGTGCCTGGAAGCAGTTCCTATAGGCAGTAGAAACACTGGAAAGAAGTTCCAGTGAAGCGAATCAAACTTTCGCTAAGCAAATTCCTTGCTTGAACGCAAAGGGTTTTGCAGCTGTTTGGAGTTGCCGAATCAGTGTCGGGTGGTGTAATGTTCCTATGTAGGTATACACGTGATATACAAGCATACAATCAGTTCAACAAACAAAAAAACGAAATAGACACTAAGCACCCATGGAAATGTTGGAAATAAGGAACTGTTGAGTCATTTTATTACTTCTTTAAGAGCAAAATACAATAGTAAATAGAATGGTGCACCTGGGCTTGTCTCAATGGACAAGCAAGACCAAACCCAAGTGAGCAATAGCTGAACTGGAGGCTGCTACAACTACTGCACCAAACTGCACTAAGCTGCCCAGAAAATTACTCTTTCTACTGACTTTGAAGGGTTGGAATCACTACTTCTTATGCTTAGAAAATTATGAGATTCAAGCTCCTGACTCCTTGGCCTAAACCCAGAAAAACCCACTAAGGAATTTTGCTAGTTCAGAAATTTGAAATTTGACCCCCAAGGAGCCCAACCTCAGCTGCAACTGCAAAACTTGGCCTGTTGGATTCTGACTGTAAAACCTCCTGGAAGGCATCCAAAAATGCTGGGTTGATCCCTCCTACAAATCTCCTGACTTCCCGGATGAGTTTCCAGGTTGTAGCTTTGACCCTCAAGACCCACAAAATTGTTGAATTGGCCCTCTCCGTTGTCTCCCAAGCTTGGAATTCCAACTGTTGGGTTGTTGGCTTCTTTGGCTCCAAAACTCTCACTGAATATTGGCCTAATGTTGCCCTTCAGATTCCTTGGCTCCTCCGACAAGTGGCTGATCCATTGTGGCTCAATCTCCCTCTGAGTGTTCTCCCTGTGGCCCAAAAATACGCATTCCCTGAGTGTAGTTGAGTGATGGTGCTGTAGAAACTCCTTGGATCTCTTGAAAGTGCTGGTGGAACTGCCTTCCTAGGGCAGGCACTCGAAGTCCCCCGAAGGTAAGGTTGAATCTCCCGCTTGTGAGATTCGTGGTTGAACAGCCAGTTGACTATGTTAAGCAGCTGAGAAAACAGTCAAGTAAATTCGAATTGCAAGGTGAATGAATGATCCAAATCAAAGCCTCCTACTCCTTTTGTCTTCGCGGGCCTTCCTTGCCTCATGTGGGCCCCTCCAATCAGCATTTCAAATTTCGTCCAAGCCATTCAAATGGCCTAGTTCGAATTCCCGTGTGGGTGGCCCCCACCTTCCACAAGCAAACAAATTAAGCCGAAATTTCTCCGAAGTCCCTAAGTCGAAATTGCTGGGTCCTTTTCCTTAGCCAAAAATGTGCAAAAATGTGTAGAGATAACTTGTTACAAATGTGTTTGAGAAGGGACATGACAGGTGGAAAGAGGAATAACACACAATAAATTCTTCAGTATGACCATGGACAAAACTTGACATTCAAGAGGCTTCAAGTTTGTCTTCCGGGTTGGAGGATGAATTTACTTGCTTGACAGGATTAGCTTCACAGGGTGTCTGGTATATAGACAGTGGAGCATCAACTCATATGACCAGGGTTAGAGAATATTTCTCTAGCTGCAAGGAGGAGAAGATGGACTTCTAGATTACGATGGAAAACAGAACAAAGTGTACTCCAGTAGGGAGAGGTACCATCGATTTTCAGAGGGAGTCAGGACCAAGCACCAACGCTACAGATGTATTGCATGTGCAAAGATTGGGTATGAACCTGATTTTAGTATCCCAGTTACAAGATAAGGGATATGATATCCACTTCCTAGGGAAGAAAGTGTTTCTCAAACATTCAAGCTAGAAGGGGGTAAGACAGGTTGGAGTTCGAAGCAACAGATTGTACAGGTTGTATCTCGACTCCCCAATGGCACTAATTGGCAGTGACAGTTGCAGTGGGAAGGAACTAAATGAGTTATGGCATAGGAGAATGGGGCATCTACACCATGGAGCACTAAAGATGCTCAGGGAAATAGTAACATGGGGTTCCAGAACTTGGCACAGAACACGATGATGTGTGTAGAGGATTCGTACTTGGGAAGTATGCTAAGGTAGCATTCCCAATAAGTGACAACAAAGCAGATGGCATGTCATGACTTATACATTCAAATATTTGTGGCCCAATGTCCACTAGAGCTCTCAGTGGTGTTGAATACTTTGTCATCTTTATTGATGACTATTCCAGAAAAACCTAGATCTACTTCTTGAAGACCAAAGATGAGGTCTTCAATCGTTTCAAAGAGTTTAAGGTTCTCGTGGAGAATGTGACAGCGAAGAAGATCAAGGTGCTTCACTCACATAATGGTGGAGAATATATTGATAAATACTTCACCAATTTTTGCACAAAGGAAGGCATTAGAAGAGAATGGACAACTCTGTATAATCCATAGTCGAATGGGGTAGCAAAGTGGAAAAACAAGACCATAGTTGGGGCTACAAAAGCTATATGACCAGGATTTATTCAGGTTTCTATGGGCAGAAGCATGTAACACGACAGTGTATATTCAAAACAAGACTCCTCATAGAGCATTGGGGAAGAAAACGCCAGAAGGGGTCTTCACAAGAAAGAAGCCAGAAGTTAGTCACTTCAGGATCTTTGGCAGCATTGCTTATTGCCACATGTTAGATGAGAAGCGCACCAAATTGGATCACACTGCAAAGAAGGGGTTTCTTGTTGGGTATAGCGAGACCTCCAAGGCATATAGGATCTACATTCCTAGCAATAGGAAGATTGTAGTAAGATAGGACATAAAGTTCATGGAAGATCGAGCTTTCAAGATATCTCGTGAGATGTCTGCAGGTGATCAGAATCAACTAGTTGAAGCTCCATTGGTCTAGCAACAGGGGCAGCCACAAGGGTAGCCAGTGGGAGAGTCACAGGGATCCAGTACAATAACCAGTACTAGTATTTCCTCAAGAGCAGGGAATTAAGTGAGATCTCAGGAAACGAAGCAGCATGGGCAGGATGAGGGGGAGTTGGTAGAACCTCTCACTACTAGTAGTCGAGCTAGCAGATAGACTCGTCAAACATTAAGAGATGCGGAGGAGTTTGTTCGAGCTCCTAGGACGAGCAAAAGAGAGCGTAGGAAGCCTAACAGGTATCAAGCATTGGTAGCTCAGGTTTGCAGAACCTTCCAACTTTAAGGAAGCCGCACAACATCAAGTGTGATTAGATGCCATGGTAGAAGAATACAACTCTATCATAATGAATGATGTTTAGGAGGCAGTGCTAAGGCTTGATGAGAAGTCAATTGTAGGTTCTCGATGGCATTGTGGAGAAGTACAAGGCTAGGTTTGTGGCAAAGGGGTATGCACAGAAAGAAGAGATAGATTATGAGATTATCAAGAGACCTTCGTTCTAGTTGCCAGATACACCTCTGTTCGGTGAGTTATATCCCTAGCAGCTCAGATGGGATGGCAGATTCACCAGATGGGCATCAAGACAACATTCTTGAACGGGTTGATAGAGGAAGAGGTGTACATTGAATAACTAGAGGGATTCGAGACTCATGAGAGGAGGACTCATGTGTGCAGGTTGAAGAAATCTTTATACGGGCTCAAGCAGGATCCCAGAGCACGGTATGGTTGAATCGACAACTACTTGCAGCAAATGGGATTCGTCAAGAGTGACGCAGATCCCAACCTTTACTATTTGAAGGTAGAGGGTGAGCCACTTATCCTAGTATTGTATGTGGATGAACTCTTCTTGACAGGATCATCAAGGCTCATAGAGGATTGCAAGAGGAACCTGGCACCATAGTTTGATATGAAGGATTTGGGGTTCATGTTCCATTGTTAATTTTAAGTATGTTCTATGCTGAGAACAAATTTACTTCAATTTTCCATATTAGCTCAATATCAATTCCAGATTAGCAACCACATTTAGCATGATAGTAAAATGCAGATAGAACATAGACATAAATCACAGAAAACAAGCCAAGACAAGAGGACACAAGATGTGGTGCCAACTAGGGACAAACCCCAATATGTGGAAACCCTTGATCAATTCTTCTTATGTTCTTCAATAGTTCAGCAAAGAGAGATAGTACATATACATCAGAAGTCAATTTTGACTTATCAAAATAAGAGCAGAGATCTTCGCAAAGAAGATGTCACATGAGGTAGCTGATCTGGACTCAGGTGAAGGCATGCTGATCCTCCAAGGTGACTCCATCACCATGCTGCACCTCACTGTGTTGCACCTCATCATCATGTTGCACCCGTCACTGTGTTGCACCCATTCACTGAGCTGATCTTATCACTGAACTCCACCCAATCATGGTTGTACCCATCAATGTGCACTATGCTGCACCATTCCATCACTGTTGTACCCATCACCAACAAGTTGTTGTAATATCTAGCCGCTGATATACATCCATGCCCATCATCATGTTGTACCATAGTGTTGCACCATGCTACATTCATTGTGTTGCACCATACTGCACCTTGCTGCCCACAGCAGTCACTGCATTCATCAATGCATTCATTATTCATGCTGCATCCATCCAAGTACGCTGCATCTCAATATATTGTCCATCATTATTGTGGTGTACACTGCAATACTGTCAAGGGACAAACTTAGTTGCTTGTTATGGCTTGCAGCCTAGCAAAGTAGCTAGTTGTAGCAACCCTTCAAATCAAGCTCAGTCTTTAACATGCTTATCATCTACAGCATCATGACAACAGTGTCTTCCAATCAACCTTATAACTGCAGAGTCACCTTTCCTCACAGCGTAGTATATACATCCTCCTTTTGTTGAAGATGAACCCCTTGTTAGCTGTGGCCTAGAAAAGCGAGTTAGGGATCTCCTTATGGACAGCATTAAGGTCTTTACCATGACTGTGTTTAGGGCAGCATTAAGGTATATAGAGACAGCGTTAAGGTCTACTTAACTGTCTCTAACAGTCCTCTAACATTCCTTCTAACTGTCCTGCTTAACTACAGATTGAGTTGCCTTCATGGACTGTGAATTGACAGCGTCTAGGGCACCATTTTGTGACTCATAAGTCTGTGGTTAGGGCAGCATGAACCGTCTTCCTTTTGACTGCATTTAGGCCTTAACCATTGTTGCATTTAGGGCTTAACCATTGCTGCATTTAGGGCTTAACCATTGCTACGGTCTTCATCATGACTGTGTTTAGGTGGCATCTTCATTAGACAGCATAGCTCCTTCTTACCCATGACAACAACTAGGTCTAGGGCATCTCCTTAGCAACATAAACTCCCTTTAGACCTGCGGCTAGGGCATTCTGCCTTCATGACTGTGTTTAGGGCATCATTAGGCCAGCTTTTAGGGCTTGCTTCATACCAGTGTTTAGCCTTCTCCACGATAGCGTAGAGCCTTCTCCATTAGGGAAGCATTGTCTCTTAGGATCTCTCCTCCCACCAAAACCCAAAGACAAGTGAAGAGGAGAGATCACAAGAAGAGTGTGTGTACAAATGACCAGCAACCACCTTTTTTATACTAAAACGTTGAGCATAAGTGGGGGCAATTTGGTTGTTGACCGACCTTGACGAATTGTCGCATAACACAAATAAATCCATATCTCCATGAATACTTATTGGAATTAGATGATCTTTAGATCAATCCTACACCTCTCAACGAGAGGAATCCAAGAAAAATATCAGCTGCCATGAATAAGTATATCCACATGGACTTTGGCCCTAGTTTCCAATTTTAACAACTACTTCCTAGGATTGGAAGTATGGAAAAAGGACGGGGAGATCTTCCTTAGGCAAGGAAGATACACTACAGATATTCTGAAGAGATTCAGAATGCAAGATTATAGACCCATGATCACCAACTAGAAGAAGATAGATGCATCGGATGACAAGGATGTTGACCCCACCTTGTATAGACATCTTATCGGTTCTCTCATGTATCTGGTCAACACTAGGCCAGATATTTGCTTCACAGTCAATAACCCCAGTCAGTTTATGGTAGAACCGAAGAGTATAACTTGGGAAACAACGAGGCATACCTTGAGGTATGTGCGTGACACAATCAAGTATGGATTGAGATATACCTGAGGGGATGATGTCAGACTATGTGGATTCACAAATGCAGATTGGGTAGGTAGTTCAATGGACAGGAAAAGCACCTCTCAGTACTACTTCAGCGTTGGATCAAGGATGGTTTCTTGGTGTAGTAGGAAGCAAATGTCAATAGAACTGAGCTCTGCAGAAGTAGAGTATATGGAAGCAAGCACAACTACATGCGAAGCTATATGGCTTCGGAAGCTGCTAGTAAGTTTGTTCAGGCAGTGGATGGACGCGACCAGTGTCTACTGTGATAATCAGAGTTGCATTAAGCACTATGAGAATCTAGTGTTTCATGACAGGTCGAAACACATAGATATTCGATGTCATTTCATCAAAGATTGTGTACAGCGTGAAGCCGTCCACCTACAGTATGTTCCAACAGAAGCGCGGGTTGGAGATATAGTAATGAAAGCACTAGGGAGAGCTAAGTTCGTCTATTTCATAGAACAGATGGGTATGGTGGAGAACTCGTTTCGGTAGCAACGACAGATTATTTTGGATGTTTCTCAGTTGTAGTAGTTGCAATTGCAGCAGCAACAAATGAGAGGGAGTTGTAGTGTTAAAATTGGCAACTAGGGCCAAACTCCATATGGTTCACCTTATTTATGACAGCTGATATTTTTTCTTGGATTCCTTTCTCTGAGCGGTGTAGGATTGATCTAAGGATCATCTACTTCTTGAAAGAGAAGGATGAAGTGTTCACCTGGTTCTGTCACTTCAAAGCCATGATCGAAAACCAATCTGAGAAGAGAATCAAGATATTGAGGACTAATAATGGGACTAAGTACGAATCAAATGAATTCCATGACTATTGCAGAGAAGCTGGCATTAAGAGGGAGACCACAACACCATACACTCCTGAGCAGAATGGTGTGGCTGAAAGGAAGAATCGTATTATTGTGGAAGTTGTTCATGTCATGCTTCATGATCAAGGGATTCCGAAGTTTCAATGGGCAGAAGTTGTGAATATTGTTGTGTATGTTCAAATACACTCTTTTATCTGGGACTGATTTTGGGTGACGCAGGGTTACCCTTGCTCTGCCCACAGTTTGCATGGATTATGCACATATCTAATCTATCTCAGGAATTTTAACTCTCCTTGAGTTAAATCTTCATTAACTAAGGTTTAAGGCCCATCCATCAATTCCTATGTTGAATGATTTATTAACACCCAACATGGTCTAACCCTTCATTCATTAAACATGTATCGGAATTAAATCACCCCTTATCCTTCTATTATTACTTTATTAAAGTCCTTCATTATATTCCGTCCTATCGGAACACATACATCCTTCTAAACCTTCCATTCCTTTAATATCATGACTATCGGGACACATACACCCACCTAAATCTTTAATCATTCATTATCGGGACTTTAAAACCCCTTCACAACCTTTGTTATCCTTTATTTAACCCATAAGCTGCACATTAAACCTTCATCGTTGGACTTATATATAAATCCCATATACTGCGCCTAATCCTTTATAAACTAATTACAAAGGAAATATATACGCAAACATAACTTTTCTGCCTTGGTACAGTTTTGGCACATTTCCCGAGGTTTACCTTTATTGCAATCAGCAATCGCTTCTCCGCGGATCACATTAACATGTGTTCCCCATCTCCTCCGATATGCGATTAACCTCCAAATTCCAAATAATATTAACTACGCTTCATTTCACTATCGGGTCCGCTCTCATCGACCCTTTGCATAATTGCATGTCGCATGTATTAAGGCCAAGGTCTATTCTCATTTAATATTGTGATCCGATCACTTCTCCACCGTTGATCCACCTTCCGATCCAATGGTCCTTAACTCTCCCTATCTCAAAAGCTGCTCCAACGATTCTCTACTGTTGATCTGCACTTAGCAGATCCAACGATCCACAATAATTTCGAGTTGACAACAAGCCCGACAATTAACTGGCTACACAGACCTGATGGAATCATAAATCCCCAATCTAATAAAGTTCGGGTCCGCATTTTTTGATTAACGTTCGGTCAACTTCCGCCCGATGACTGTAGATGTTATATCATCGACAGTTGCGACGCTGCGTTGTGCGATTTAATCTTGGTCGTTGATCACCAAGATCCAACAGCTACGGATCACCGACACTCCATTTCTTCCACCTTTCCATTTACTTGGTTTTTCGCCATTTTTTCAGTTTTTCTGTGGTTTTGGGTTTTCTTCAGGGTTTAGGCCCTTTGCTCTTCCACTGTTTAATTCACTTCCAAGGTTGATTTCTGCGCATTCTCCTTTGATCTTTGCCTCTACAAAGTTTTACGTTGTCTTATAATGGATTCAAAGATCCATCGTGATCCTCTATCACGCTCTCCTATTTTCTCTGTGTTTTATCACGACTCTGCCTGCATATAATCATTACACAGAACTCTGATTCATATTAATTTATCATTTAATCACTCGAAAACACATATATGCATATTCCAATCACTCTCTGTATATATATACAAACAGATAATTACAGATTGAGACTCTATCTCTCGGGCCTAATTTTCTAATATCAGTGGCCTCTATTTACATTATGCCCGTACGCTCAAAACCACACTCTAGCTTAACTAGCTAATTATTTGACTTTCTAACCTATCTAACCTTTGTCTCTACCTTTTAGGCTTACATTTGTACAAAGGGATTCTAAAACCAATTCTGCTTTAGATCCATGAATTCCTTAACAAAATTCCTAAATCTCTTCCTTGTTCCTAAACCTCCTCTCTAATCCCTAAATTCATGAACTGACTCCTAATCTAAGATTTACAATCAATTCTCACTCCTCAATCTCTCAACTATCCTAAATATCTCATGTTCTCCTATTCTAGTTTCTCTCATTAAAATCACTCAAAACATTAATAATTACATTTAATTCACTCTTAGGAACCCAACTTCTTTGAAAACACAATACCCCTATGTCTACTAGAATACAATGAGTTTTCTTGGTCTGAATGCTCCTGCATCAGACTCCCCAAGTAGAAAATTTCCATGATCTCCTGATCATGTGTCTTCATAAGTTGATTGAAAAACCTCCAGGATCCCAAACTTTAGTTTGTAGCTGCCCAAACGCTTTACTCCTTTGTTGTTGTTGTACTTCTGTTGTCTTTTGCTTCATTTTCTTTTCTTTGTCAATCAGTTTCAAATTCTGATTGATCATCCTTCTTGTTGCTGTTAATTTCCTCCCTCTAGCCTGTTTTATCATTAACTGCCACATTTGTTCAATTTTTGTGTCCAGCACATCCTTAGTCTGGTCCATATTCTGCCACTTACTTCTATTTCTTTCTCTCTGCTTCAGGTTGTTTCTCCTGTCCACTAACTCTTCAAACTGCTGTAGGTTACTTTTACTTACTTTGACTCCTATGTTGACTGCCTCCCTTTCATCCTTACCCTCTTTCATGATTATCTCTTTCTGCACTGAATCATGACTGTCCAGCATTCTTTCCAGCAATTGAACATCTCTGTTCCATGGATTAAATTCTTCCATAGAATCTTCTTCTTCCATTTTTGTTTGGCTGTCCATCTGTGCCAAATTTCCTCCAGAGTCTGCAATTAAACCTGCATTCATAAGACACTTGTTAAAATAAAAATCATAAGGCTTTTGTGCCTTATCTCCCTTTGGCAACACATCAGTATGCTGCTCTGATTTTTCCTCCTTTATCAGCACATCAGTATGCTGATTTGAATTCCCCACAGAATTCACGAGACTGTCAGCTAGTCTATCCTCCATACCATCTGCTTCTATGATGTCTTTCTGTCCTTGTATATTGTAGTGAACTCCTTCCTCTACAATCACACTGTCATACTCTAAATTTCCCAACAAATATTCCAGCAATTCAAGTTCTCTGTGACACTTCATATGTACTTCAACATTACTTATGTTTCCTGCATTTATACATAAATTATCAATTTGAAAATGACAAGGTTCAACAGTCTCAACTGTTGCTTTACATATCAACTCTTTAAACTGAATTTCATCTCCTTTCACAAGAAATTGTTCCTGTGTTGTAACAGTTTCAAATATCAATGCATTATCAAGTTCATTTTGCTGCAATAAATCACTGCTTCTCTCATTTAAGAGATATTCTCCGTCCTCCTTTACTTCAGAGTTTTTATCTTCAGAAAGATACTCTTCCATACTTCTGACAGCTTCAAAAGATTGATCATCCTCTGCAAAACCTGTAATCACATCAAAGTTATTAGATTCAACAATACAAAGTTTTACATTTTCCTTCTGGTCTGTGTTTGTCCAACAGTTCAGAATGTCATCAATAATTCCTTCCTCTTCACCCAGAACTTCGCCTTGTTCTAGTTCACAAATGGACACTTCCATTTCCAATTCAGCTTCTCTAAGTTCTTCAAATCTCAATTGAACACCCAGTACATGTTCAAGCTTCATCAGTTCTTCTGTTAATTGCATATTCACTTGCTGACTTCTCTTCTTTTGTAGCCTTCTCTATAATTTATGCCACCTCACTGGCTTTTTCCTCAAGACCCAACCTTGTCTCTGGTTTTCCTCAAATATCATCATCAATACATTGAATTGTTCTTTCATCTCTGCAATCTCTTTGTCGATTTCCTCTTGACTCATCCTCTTGCCATTTGCCTTGGCATCCTCTTTCTTCATCTTTCTTCCGCTGTGGTCTTCCTCAGAACCTCTGCTATGACTATTAATAGCCATCTTCTTCTCTATCTTCGTGAGCTCCTTACTCACTTACTATGAGCTGCATTAAAGCCTCTGCATTAGCAAGTCTTCCCTGCTGCCACTTACGTCACCAAGCTTTCCTCTGTACTTGGTTTTTTGGCAAACACTTGATTCTATGTCTCTAGAACCTCCTTTGAGCACTCTCCTCTGCTCCTTTAGGCTTCAACTCATCTGCACCTTCTCAAGAATACAACTGTCCTCTTGTATTTCAATCACCATGAAATACTTGGTTCTGACCACTTTTTCTTTCACTTACAAAGTCTTACCAGTTTCTTTCATTACCTTGGCAATTCTACCCACAACCTTTGTGGAATTACCTTTGTGAGCTGCAACAATACCACTGCAGTAACAAGTCTCCTCCTTGCTACATATGCTTCATTAAGCTTCTCTCCTCTAAGCTCAGTCTTTTAGGATTTCTCTGGTTCTTTCCTTTGGAACTGTTGTCGCGCAGATCGGCACGACAACGCTTAGACCGGGGGCTGTCACTCTGATCCCCGATCCCTCCGTTTAAGCCTGTCTCCCGCGGCTAAGGGGGGTAGACCCTGAGAGATGATGAAGACCAACTGTCGACCAGTTAGTTGGGAGACACGAGACACGAGACGATAAGCACTAGATGAATTTGATTTTAGCAGACCAGTGCCTTGAGAGATTGCAATTTAATCGATTACTTGTTAAATGATTATAAAAACATGAAACGTAAATAGCAATCATTTGTCATCAGCTAGGACGACATCCAGCAACTGAAAACTTCGACAAGATAAATGCCCAAAACCACCACAAGAACCAGATATCAGTCTCGCGTCTCTACTTGAAAAATTTAGATCTCAGCATGAAAAAATAATCATTGAAACCTACTGAATCTAGCAAAAATAATTTTCCACGATGAATTTTATATTTTTTAAATTTTTTTTTTATTATTTATTATTTTTTTATTTATTATTATTATTATTTTTTTTTTAACAAAAACGGAAAATAGAAAAAATCTAAGTTCAAATTATTTAAAAAAAATTTGCAATCCTATAAAAAAAATAAAAATTAAAAAAAAAAAATCTAAAAACCCTAAGGATAATTTTTTTATTTTTTTATTATTATTTTTTATATATTTTTTTTAATTTTTATTTTTTATTTATTAAATAAAATTAAAAAAGAAGAACTTAATTTCAATCTAGTCTAAACTAAAAATAAAAAAATTCAAAACTAAAAAAATCAAAACTTACCATCTAAACTCTAAAGCTTTTTTATTTTTTTATTCTTTTAAACAAAACTTAAAAAAGCAAAACTAAATTTAATCTAACTAAAAAAAACTAAAAGAAAAATTTAAAATCTAAATATTAAATCCTAAATCCTACATACAACCTAAAAACTAAAAACTAAAAATCAAAAACTAAAACCGAATAAAAACTAAGAAAAGGAAACTAAACTAAATTAATTTAAATCTAAGAAAGAAAAAATTAAATCGATTCCTTTTTTTTTTATTGATTTTTAAATAAAATTAAACAATTTAATTCTAAAACTAAAAAATGCATATATAAAACTAGAAAATGAAATAAACGTGGAACGATTCTTTTTATTTTTATATGAGTTTTTGTTTTATTTAAAATATAAAATAAACCCTAAAGCATAATATATAATTACAATGCTAAAACTAAACGTAAAAGCTTCTAAACTATCCTAAAAATCTACCTACGCATTAAAAAAAAACAAAGGGAAATGATGAGTGCGTATATACAACTGAAACGAAAACGAAATAAAACTAACCCGAACAAATCATAAGCTACGCCCAAAAAAAAAACCAAACCACGACTTATATCAAACGAGTTATATCGAAAACGAATTTGGTTTAATGTGTTTGCAGGTTCATGCGCGGGAGCTGGAGCTTACTGTGCATTTGCAGGTTATGAATGGCGGCCAGCGTCCAGGCGGAATGTGCCACTTTGGAAATCAATCTATATTGAAAACGAATGCGGCTGATGCATCCACGGGCTCAAACAGGAGTCGATTTTTTTTTGAATGATTTGTTTGCTGGAATGTGTGCAGGTGGGGATCGATGGCAGCGGCAGTGGATGGGCGTCGTTTCGGAGTTCTGGAGAAGGACGTGGGGCGAGAAACCGATCCACGCTGGACAGACAACCCAAAAAAAAAACGAATCCGCTTACCTGAATCCGACCCAGAGTTTTCTGCTGCAGGTTCACGCGGAGTTTTGCGAAGATAGCAGGAAGGACGGGTATGAAAACTGCGCCCAGATTCAACCCACGAATAACAATGACTGCACCCGATTTTACATTCACCTGTGTGGACTGCGGAAAGGAAGATCGAAAGCCGCAACGCCTGATACCCACGTCTAAAAAAAAAAATCGATTTGTGGCTTGGTGTATTTCGCAGGTAAGCTGTGACGACGGCAAAGGCTGCGTGATGGAGATGAGCAGGTGCGAGTTTTGGACGAGAGAAAGCGTTGTATTTGATATCGATAAATGGCAATGCGTGAAAAGGAAGGTGAGGGTTAGCAGCACGATAGTGTGGGAGTGAAGCCAAGTGCGAGGGACGCGGATTTGCAGCTGATGCCTTCAAAAAAAACGCTGATCCTTACCCGTTTCTGAGCCTTCCTGCAAATAGTGAAAACCCCAGATCTAAAAAATTTTGATATTCGAAATCCTTGAAAATCTCATAAACCCTGCACATGTAATCAGAAAACAATGAAGCAGGCAACCAAAATCTGGGAACAATGAAAATAAATAAAACCCTAGCAATAAGCAAAAATTATTTACAGTTTTGACCCTTTTAACAGCCAGATTCACCAATAAGCACAGTAAAAGATTAAAGAAATAATGATTTCAGATTTTCACTGTGAAGAACATCAGAAAATCTCTCATGCAAAATGGAAAAAATAAATCGAATGATAGACCCAGGATCAAATCCAACTGAGCTCAGCAAGAAGTGCTTGTGGGAGCTGGCTGGTTCAGCCAAGAACTTCCCCGAACGCCCACAAAATCCCTTCAGAAAATGTTTTCTGCACAACTCAAAACAACCATCAGTAAAGAGGGCAAAATGCTGCTAGATCTCAGGAAGTAATGGAGATACCTGCCATTACTTCAGAAACCCTAACAGCACCCAAACCCTAGCAAGTGAACAAGATACCTGTGCTCACAAATACTCTACAAAAAGCTATTATTAACGGCTGAAAATAATATATGCAGAAAATTAAACAATCTCACAACATTCAAGAGAGTAACACCAGCAAGATATGGACCCCAAAGTCTTCTTTTATTAACCAGAAACAGATTTACAAGAGAGCTTCTTCAGCCTTTGACTCACAGATCCTATGATCTGAAATGACCTCCTAAAACCCTATATAAAGGAAATGATCCCAACGGCTAGTTCGAGTGATCCATGTTGAAATGATCTCGACCGTTGATGAGGATCAAGACATCTCTTGATCTCATCCGTCGATTTAAAAATATTAATTATTTTATATTTTTTAAATTATTTTTTAAAACTTTTATTATTATTATTATTATTAATTTTTCTTTTTCTTTTTTTTTTTTTTTTCTTTTTTTTTCTTTTTTTTTTTTCTTTTTTTTTTTATTCCAATTTTATTATTATTTTTATTCATTTTTTAATTTCTTAATTTATTTTAAAATGGATCATCGAACTGAGCCCTTGGAAACATCACCTAGGACCTAGGACTTAGGACTCATGAGGGGATTTAAAACATTTTTCGACCCTCAAGACACATTACATCATGACTTTTTACAATTTACATCTTAAGGGAGAAAAACCTCTTTAACACAGACCCTCACAAATCACCCATTTCTGCGACACAACTATAATCTAGCAGATCAAAACACTAGGATTCTCCTAAAATTCAAATGACAAAATGTATCCCGACTTTGGGGTCAGGTTTGAAGAAAAACTCTGCCGATCCGTGGATCGGTGAGACGAAAAACCTCTCAGGACATAGATTATCATAGGAAAGTTAGGTCCACCTAGGCAAATTTACAACACGACTCACATCTGCTAGGATTATTTACAATTAATACATGCAGACTGGGTTTACAATTAGATCGATCAAGTTGCTGATGACTGCAGGATGGCACGGACACGCTGATCAGGTGCTGCCCCTTTTTGCGAAGAAAGGGGGTGTACTGCATGGGTAGTTGACTGGTAGAGGTCAACATCTAGCTCTACTTGGGGACACGTTGCTGCTTGCAGGAATGTGAGAATCCAGAATCTGCACCCATACAACACACAGATAAAAATAAGTAGCGTCCAT